>JAVJIF010016935.1:0-84308 GCA_038442645.1 Agave tequilana | reverse complement strand
TGAAGGATGAGTCTTTATAAAGCTTATATGGGGTCCTTGTGTCATGTTGTGATCAGACTTTTAACAGTTTCCAACTGGTATACTCCCCGGAAATAGAACAGAGTATTAAATCAGGAATTATTTGAGTGAATGATGTTAGTACCGGGGTGCTATCTTCAATGTTTAGAATGGTGCATTTATTGAAATAATATGAAATACCTATTTGCCTTTAGCATTAGGACCTCATGTTTCATTGATGCAACTCTCCTGAAGTTGTTACAGTAAGAGTTGTATTTGACACAAGTTTCATTATTAAGCATTCTAAAAAAAACTTGGTTGCTGTTAGCTTGCTCAGGATAAGAGTGCAACTACCTTGTTTAGGGAACCCGGGGTTCTAGGCCTATTTTCTCTGTGAAGTTATGTTTTAAAGTGGTTTTCATTTCTCTTTTTATCTTTTATTGTCCAGGTGCATTTCATGGGAGAGTTCTCGCATATCTCGATGGATTTTGATGAGGTAAATTCTACTTGTTGTCTTACTCTGATTATCTGCAGCAGGAATTCAAAATGCTTATTTTTGTTTCATAAAACCTTCCATCTTCATGTTTATTTTTTTCTCACCTCTCAGCGCTGACAGTGCTGATGTTTGTATTGAAGCTTGTAAGTGATTGGTTGATAGGAAAATATGCATACAGATAAGATCGTTATGCAGAACCAATTTGCAATTGTATTATGCTGACTAGGGATAATCAGATTTAGGTGATTAGTGTTCTGATTTGCGAATCTTTTGCAGAATACTGTGTATTCTTCTTTATAAAATAAATAAATACAAAAAGGAAAAATGTCAAAAATTTAACAAATAAGACTTTTTAGTTTGTTTCTTTGTTAAGACACAAACTTGATTCCATTTAATCCCTATAAAAGAAGAAAGTCAAAACCCATAACATTTTCTGCCACCAAAGATAAGAAGGTGGTAAATACTAAACTCGACCATATCTTGATTTGAACATGGAAAATAATGCAGAAGATATTATTCCATTGCTGGAGACTCAATAGGGATTGAACATGATTTTATTATTATCTCAGTTCCCAAGAGATTGGCAGTGAAAAGGCATATTCCTCCATGTTTACATGCCTAATTCAAACAAATTCAGATGCTGAATCTTTATGCACATCGTTGAACGGAGCAAGACATCTTTTCTGCTAAATTTGATCCAGTAAAATTATTGTGGGCTCATGATTGATCTTCCTGGTACATCTGGCTGATCCTCTTCTCTTATTTCCTAAGCTAAAAGCGATTAATACACAAGGAGAAGAAACCTCGCAAGCACGACTCAAACTCCTAATTGGACATCATCATCATCATCATCATCATGATATAAGCCTTAACTTAGTGGGCTATGGAGTGTGACTAAAGGTTGAGAATCCAATGATATGAATTGATCGACTTTTTACGACTAGCAGTTGTCAAGTAGATAAACCTTCTTTCCACCCTTCAGCTTAAGCTCATGTCACGAAGGAGCAAAAGCTATGTAGCCTAGGTGGCTGGTAGATTCCCCTAGACTCCTAGGTATAATTAATAGCTCAAAACAAATATGTAGAAAAACCCTTGGAACAAACCTAATTGCATCTATCCCTATAAATCAAAACGAAACCAGGTCGCAACAGATGAGAAAAAGCTCAATTTGATTTGACCTATAAATAGTCACACAAACTAGCTGTTATGATTGCATCAGACATTGGGAGAGAAAGTTTGAGGTCTAATCCTCATACTCATATATATATTATATATATATATATATATATATATATATATATATATATATATATATTATATATAAAAATAGTCAATACATAGTGCTTCTAATCTCACAGGCAATTTGAGACTTTACCCAATAAACCAATACATAATCTCTCTCTCAACATTCCCCCTCAAGTTAGAGCATATATATCATACATGCCCAGCTTGTCACAAATAAAATCTACTCTAGTTCTACCAAGTGGTATAGTACGAAGATCTGCTAACTGGTGTCCTGATGTTTCATGCTTCGCCAAAATGATTTTTTTCTCTAGCTTCTTACAGACTATATGACAATCAACCTCAATGTGTCTGGTTCTTTCATGGACACATCAGCAACGTGTATTGCTGCCTTGTCGCCATATAGTCTCATGGGATACTCTTGGGGAAAACCAATCTCTATGAATAAATCTCTGTCCTGATCAGCTCTAATGTCACATTTTTCATCGCCCTGTACTCTGACTTTGCACTAGACCAAGAGACCACACTCTGCTTGTTGCTTTTCCATGACACAAGATTTCTCCAAGAAAGACAATATTCTGTGGTCGATTCCTATCAAAAAGGCACCCTACCTAGTCTGTTTCGGAGAAGCCTGCTACTCGGGGTGTCCATGATCTGAATAAAGAAGCCCTCTCCTTGAAGTTTTATTCAGATACTTCAAAATTCTCGTTACTGCCTCCAAGTGGGTAGTCATCGGTGCTGATAAAAACTGACTCAACATGCTCACTGTGAATGTGATGTCTGATTTGGTCATCGTTAGGTAGTTTAGTTTCTCACCAATCTCTTGTATCTTTTAACATCTTTAAGAAGCTCCTCCTGATCTGATAGCAACTTCGTGTTTACATATATCGGAGAATCAATACTCCTGCATCCTAGCATCCTAACCTCTGAAAGCAAGTCAAGTACATATTTCTTCTGTGACAGAAGAATGTTCTTGGCCCTGGCCACCTCAATGTCTAAGAAGTACTTCAGGGAATCAAGATCCTTGGTCTGCAAGTGCTTCTGTAAGTACTTCAGGCTATCAATCTCCTCTGTGTCATCTCCTTGATCATAATATCATTCACACATACAACCAGCAAAATCCTCTTCCAATCATGTAACGACCAAAATATAGAGTGGTTTTTCTTGCGCGACATAGACTAAACTCCTAAATCATTGATGCAAAGCGCTTAAATCAGGCACTCGGAGACTGTTTCAGATTGTAGACAATGTAGATTAACTTTCAACTGCAATCCTTCTTTGCACACTCCCTCTGAGCAACAAAGCTTGCTGGTTGCTCCATGTAAACCTCCTTATCAAGAATACCACTGAAAAAAGCATTCTTGATGTCTAACTGATGAAGTGGCCACTGATCTATTGTTGCTAATGACACAATGACTTACACAGATGTCTTCTTCGCTACCGGGGAGAAGGTATCCACATAATCCAGTCCATACACCTGTAAGTATTCTTTGGCAATCAATCTAGTCTTTAAGCGAGCCAGAGACCCATCGGGGTTTAACTTGACAGTGTAAACTCACTTGCATCTGACGGCTTTCTTCCCTGGTGGAAGTATGAGCAACTCCCAAGTGCCATTCTGCTCTAAGTTCGTCATCTCCTGCACCGCCTGAGTCTAACCTAGAATAGACAGTGCTTCTAATACATTATTGAGAACCGAGCATAAGTCCAAAGAAATAAATGAACGAAAAGAAGATGGAAATGAGAGTAATAGACGAAATTGGAGATAGAATGCTGAGTACAATTATGTTTTCTTTTTCAAAATGTAATGAAAATCATCAAAAGTAGAAGTACTAGGTATTTGAGCAGTGATAGTCTCACTTGATTGTTGCGCATGACTAGGTATTGAGACTGGCACTGGCGCTGGCACATGAGGAGTTGTTCGTCGTGTATAGGTCTGAATCGAATTCTAAAATCGAAGTGAATTTTTACTAGTCATATTTTAAATATTGACTTACTACTATTGATCAATGTCTCCTAATAGAATAGGTAATCATAGTCACCTTCTGACGCCAAAGAAGCGGGAGATGTAAAATCTCAAGTTTAGACTCGAAAAAAGTTACATGTGCAGGCAAGATATATCGGCTTATATAAGGACAAAAACGTTTATAATCTTTCTGAGTTCTAGAGTAATTAAGAAAATTTCCTTTAAGAGACCTAATAATCAAGTTTTGTCTTATGAGGACTATAATTATGGACAAAACAGAGACCCAAAAATCTTAGGAGGTAAAGGGAACAAATCAATATCGAGGTACATGATGGAATATGGGATTTTATGTTGCAATAAAAGGATATCATTCGATTTATCAAGTAACGCAATTAAAATGGGCTCACCCTAAAATTGTTTGGTACTTGTCTATGAAATAGAAGAGTCCTAGTAATGTGAAGAACGTGCCTATTCTTATGTTCAACTACTCTATTCTGTTGAGGAGTGTAAAAGTAAGAGGATTGATGTAATATTCTATTTTGTTTCAAAATCTAAGTTGTCCAGATATCTTTAGTATGATCAGATCTCAAATTTTAATGTAAGAGTTAAACTGATTCTTTAGTTCTGAATAAAAGACTTTAAATCTGAAAACACCTCAAAATAAGATTTTAGCAGATATAGTTATGTGACTCGAGAATAATTATCCACAAAGTTAACAAAATATCTAAATCCCAGTTTTGAAGGTTGTGGACATGGATCTCATACATTAGAATATACTAAATCAAATGGCTTATAAGCTCTTTTATTGACCCGATTAGGGTAAGACACGATAGCGCTTTTCTAGCTGACAAGACTCACATTTTAAGGATGAAACTTGACCTAAATCAGGAATAAAAAGTTTTAGTGTAAGTAGAGAAATGTGACTTAACCGACAATGGTAGTTCAATGCTGAATAAGTGCTGATGCAGGCCATCCAATCGGATGTCAACTCTAACTCATACGGTCCGTGCAACGTTCACATCCTGTGCCAATCGTTTTTCCCGTCCCAAGCTGCTAAAATATATAATGCGTCAGAAAATGTCATTGTACAATTTAAAGCTTGGTAATCTTAGTTACTGATAATAAATTGCAAGGAAACCGAGGTAAATAGATAACAAACGATAAAAAAAGAGTGAGGGTGGTACCGACAGTACCAATACCCTGGATCGATGTGCGGGAGCCATCTGCCAATTCTAAAGAGTAGTATGAGGTAGGATTAATATCTCGGTTCTCAGTCATGTGGCCAATAGTTTCTGAATATATAACTAACCTATGTGACATAGACGATTTAAGATGAGATATAAGAGTACCTATTTGAGCTAGAGTGGTAGAGAGATAGCAAGCTTTCATTCTGATTTGGGATTAGCAGCATCTATTTTCTGTTTGATTTTATATAAAGGTACCTGAGATGACCTCTATACTCAAGTTTTAGACAAGCTTTCATTCTCAAATCTCTTGTGCAAGTTTCGAGCTTTTAAATATCAAATCATTCTCTATTTCTCTCTCACACATTTCTTGAGCCTCTAAATCTTTACCTGAGCTATAGGAAAGTGTACCGAGAGTGTTTGTGATCTTGTGAATGTCACCAAGTGTTGTAATCCTTATTCTTTGAGAGTCCCTCTTGAAAAGAGGGTTGTGCGTTGGAGTTGCGGCTCCAGATCTTGCGGGATCAAGTGAAATTGTAATCAAGTGAAGTATAGTGAAAATCCTTCATCGTGGTGAAAGCAGGGAGTAGATCAAGTGATCGAACCTCGAGAATAATTCCTCGTGTTTGCGATTGGCTTGCGTTTGATCTCTCTTTCTCTCTCTTTTTATTACTTGATTTATAATTGTTATTTGCTCCATTATTCTTGTGATTATTAGATATTATTTAAGTGTTTGTACTCACTTAATCAAGAAAGCAATTGAGCACCTCAACTCTTAATTAAGAGAAATCTTGAGGAGAAGTTCAGAGCCCTTCACGGGGGTATGCTTCATTTCTTAGCCATTGGTTTACTATCAGTTATAATTATTTTTATTATTTTTATTTCATCAATTATATTAACATATCACCTATTCACCCTCCCTCTTGGAGTACATGTTTGAGCTAAAGTGGTAGAGAGATAACAGCTTTCATTCTGTTTGATTATATGTAGAGGCACCTGAGATGACATCTATACTCAATGTCGGCGTTGAAGACGGAGGAGACGTTGATGCTGACGTTGCTACTGATACCAAGTCAAAGAAGGCGAAGATGGAGATCGATCGCCGAGGGGAAGGGGATGATGTGGCAGTGGCCGGAGCCCAGTAGGAGAAAAGGAGGAAGAAGTAGAAGGTGAGGGGAGGGTAGAACTAGGGTTATGGTAGTTTGAAGAGGATGAACATGGTTGTTAGGGATTTTCAGCTGAATTTCAGCCGAATTTTGAACAGTAAATTTCTTTAGGAGAGAGGGATTAAGGTTAGGGTTTTAGGATTAGGGTTCGGGTTTTTGAGTAGCTTTGATACTGTGTTATGATTGCATCAGAGATTGGGAGAGAAAGAGTTGAGGTCTAAGCCTCATACTCTGATCTCTCTATATATATATAATAGTCAATACATAGTACTTCTAGTCTCACAGGTAATGTGGGAGTAACCCCAATACACCAATACATAATATCTCTCTCTCTCAACACTAACCTAACTATTTGAGCAAAAAGTAGCCGGGGCTAGCAGGGGTTGTGCCTAGAGGTGTCAAGTGGGTCGGGCCGACAACCCGCACGGGCACGGCTCGGGTAGGACCCGGGCCAGGCTAAGCCCTGGGCTGGACCCGGGTCCGCCAAAGGCGGCCACAGTTCGCCCGAGCCGTGCCAGGCCCGGGTTTGGCCCGAAAATTCCCAGCGACTATATGGTCGTTGGGTGCCAAGCGTGGCCTGATCTGGACAAACCCAACGGCTATTATAGCCGTTAAGGACGGGGGGGTTTTGCAATTTTTTTTGCAAATACCCCCAACGGGTATATGGTGAGTTTGGTGACATTTTTGCAAAAAAAATTGCAAAAATATACTTCTCTTTTCCTCTATTAATACTTCATCTTTTCTACTCCATATCATCACAACAAAAATCTCTTAAATTTTCAAACAATTTCTAAAATTCTTAAGTCCTCAAGTTCTACAAGCTCTCTTTACAAGTTCTGAAGTCGACAAGCTCTCAAGCCTCAAGTCCTCAAGCTTTACAAGCTTTCAATCTGGTATTTATATTCTTGTAAAATTAGAAACTAGTAAAAAAATGGATGCCAATTCTTCATCAGTTGGATCTAGTCAAGCTTCTGGTTCTAGATTTGATGATTTAGTAATGAACAGTGAGAAGCCCTAAATTTGTCACTAGACGACACTCTACAAATTTCATTCACACAATACACAAATTTTAATATTTTTCTGATATACCTAGCATTGTTCCTCATATAGCTATTAGTTTTCCTAATGTATCAACTACCTCTACAAATCTTAATCTGGAGTTTGAAAATATTTTGATAAAGTAACTGTTGATGGAGATAGGAGGTCTCAATACAAGTTGTATTCAGATGTTTCATATTTTTTCCCAAAATGCGAGAACTGACCCACTTGCCCGACATATTAAGAGTAAACACCCTGAACACCAACCACAACAAACCCAAATTAGCACTTTAGGTGGCACAATATGCACTTTTACTTATAATTGTGCAACAGGTAAAACAAATTTAACTAAATATCTTATTCGGTCTGAACAGCCTTTTAGTATAGCGGAAGACGATGCATTTACAGATTATATTAGAATTACTCATAATTCGGATTATGAGCCGGTCAGTAGGAACACTATAAGATCAGAAATGTTTAGAATATTTGAAATGATGTTCTAAATATCGGCCGACATTTTGAAATTTCGGCTGAAATGTCGGGAAATTCATGTGGCTGACATGAAATCAACTACCCTATTTCAAATTTCAAAATGGGATTAATGTCGCTGAAATTTCGGCGAATTTCAGAAATTTCAGCCGATTTTGGGTTCCAATATCGGCCTAAGGGCGTGTTTGTTTCGCCGCAAAGCACCGCAAAACGCAAGTCATAAAACTTCTTTTCCATTTTTTCGTTGTTTGTTTCGCTGAAAAAATAAGTTGCAAAATGCAACTCTTCTTTTCCCACTTGCAGCTGCTACAGTTAAATTTGTGGTCATGTAAATTTCACTTTTACACCCATATTTTCCCACTTGCAGTTGCTACAGTAATTTTGGTCATGTAACTCTCACTTGTAATACACTTACAGTTCAAAACAGTTACTTGATAATCAATATATATTTAATATTATTAAATATTTAATATTTTAAATAGTGTTCAATTTCTTATTTAATTATATAATTATTTATATTTTTAATCTTTAATTTTTTTATTGTTTTTAATATTTAATATTTTACTATTTTAATTTAATATTTTATTTAATACTTTATTATTTTATTAATACTTATTCCATTTTTTATTATTTTATTTAGAGTTAATTTTTATTAATAAACAATATTATACTTTACTATATATTTAATTATTTATTTTTTAATATAAAAAATTACTTTATTAATATCATAATATATTTTATTATTATATTAATATTTTATTATGCTAATATTGTAATAATAATTCAGTATAATAATACTATAATGATAATTTATTATAATTATAATTATATTTTACTTTGCTAATTTTATATTTCTATAATATTACAATAATATTATAATAAAATTTATAATATAATAATTTTCAAGTATTTTTAATATTATATATTATAACTATATTTTATTATTTTTGTAGATTTTTTAATATTTATATTTTATTAGTATTCTTAAAATTTTATTAATGTTCTTTAGATTTTCTTAAAATTTTATATTATTTATTTAGTTAATATTTTAGTAATATTTTACTATTTATACTAATATTTTATTAATATTATTATTATAAATAAAATATTAAGATTATTAATTTTTTATCTCAAATTTATTAATACAATTTAATTTGCAATAGTAGATTTAATTTAATATTATTTATAATATTTAAATCACTGCTACAGTTAATTTTGTGATCAACTTTTCCACTTACACTTTTACGTTACCAACCAAACACCGTAAAACACAATATACTTTACCATTTACACTTTCACTTTATCAACCAAACACCGTAAAACACAATATACTTTTCCATTTACACTTCACTTTATCAACCAAACAGCGTAAACATAATATATTTTCTCTGCTACAGTTCACTTTTTCCATTCTCATTTTACGACTTACGACTTGCGACGTTTTTGCAACGAAACAAATAGGGCCTAAATTGACATTTCATTTTGTTTTATTTTTGGGGGGTTTCAACCCATTAACCCAACCCGACCTTATTTTATAAGAGAAGAGAAGGAATTACGGCTCGTTCGTAGCCCTAATTTCATTGCGCAAGAGAGAAGCGAGGACGCTAGAGAGAGATACGAGCTCGACTGACTTCTGACGAGGCTTCTACGACCTTCATCGACTTCAACGCGTCTCCACAAGCCCCGACGACCTTCAGCGAGCTTCAATTAACCTCTGACGACCTTCATCGAGTCTCCACGAGTCCTGGCGAGGACCTAAGAAGCCCTGCCAAGCCCCGACGAGTACCGCCAGCCTCGACGGGTCCCGCTGAGCTCTGCAGCCCCGACGAGAACCCAGGAGACGAGGACCTACGAAACCCTACCAAGCTCCGATGAGCCTCATCGTCTCTCTCCTCTTTTCATCGTAGATTCCGCTTTAGCGAGCTCTCAGATTTGGTGACTCCTTACGAATCTCAAAGGCGAGTTCTCTTCCTCATTTTTTCTACTTAAAATTACTCGCTCAATCCTAATTTGATTCACATCGTTAAATCTTAGGGTAATTTATTTGAATTAGGTCGCACCATTAACTGATTCTCGCTTGTGAATGAATACTTAACTATAATCTGTAAGGTTTCGACATTTTGTTGATGTTAATGTTAGTAGTTAATCATCATGAAGCCTTTTGAGATATTTTTGATTTTTTTGGAAACTGACTATGTTTATTGGATGTGATTAAATAAAATTATTGCTAGTATAACTTATTAATTATACATATAGAGATATCATATATGTGATATTTTAGGACATTTATGACATATAGGACATACTATAATATATATATATACATATATATATATATATGACCTCTGAAATTGAGCAAATATCCACGAACTTTCCCGATATCCGCAATCCGACTTTATATTTTGCCTTCCGATATTAGGCCAACATCTGACATTTAGAACATTGATTTGAAGAACAAAAACAAATATTAATTGCAGTTTTATCATCTTTACCACATAAATTTGCACTCACTTCTGATTGTTGGAAAGCCCTTAACAGCTACCATTATATTGTTATTATTACGCATTTTATTGATTCTGATTGTGTTTTAAATAAAAGAATTATCGTTTTAAAAATTTTCCTCAACCTCATAATGCTTTAAATCATCGTAAGGTTATAATGTGTGTTGTTAGACAATATAAAATTGATTCTAAAAATTTTACTATTTCATTTGATAATGCTAGCGAAAATACTGCAACATTGAGATTTTAAAAATTATTTAAAACCCGTTTTGAATGGAATTTTTTTCATATTTGATGCTTTTGTCATATTAGTAACTGGTGTGTACAAGATGGTTTGAAATTAATGATTATATTTAAAAATTAAGAGATATTATTATATTTATTAAAAGTAGCGGCCCAATAAGACAAACCTTCAGATAAATCTTTTCGGGCTTAGGGTTATTTGCAAAAAAATTATCTCAAGATGTAAGAACTCGTTAGAACTCAACATATAATATGTTGAGTAAAGCAATTCCTTACAAGGAGACAATAAATAAGTTCATTTTTGTAGAATTGCTTAACTATTTTATTTTCTGATGAGGAATGAAAATTTTGTGAATGGATTTGTGAATTTTAAAAAGATTTGAAAGAATAACAAATTCTTTTTTGATATTTATTGTCCAACAACAAGTTTAGTATTTTATGAGTTAACTGAATAAGTGAAATATTTTTTCAATGTAGAAATAATGATTCTGTTAGAGATATTATTGCTCTCATGGAGAAAAAATTAATAAACTTTAAAGATTTTTTTATTTTTATTTTGCTGCTATTATGGATCCTAGGATTAAATTTAATGGATGTAAATTTTTACTTGAAAATTTTTATGAAATGATGGACTATGAGGATATTCCTGCCCTAATGTGGGCAGATATTGATTCTTCTATAAATAAGTTGTATGATTTTTATGAAACTACTTATGTAAATAAACAATCTTCTTCTTCTCAAACTTCTTCAACAATTACGAGTAGAAGTTCATATTTTCTGGCCTTCAATCGGCTTCCAAAAAATTTAGAATTTCTGATTCTTTAAATGAACTTTATTATATCCAACGTGCTGTAACTCTTGAAATCGATCCAGACTCAGGATTTGATAATTTGATATTTGGCATAGTGAAAACCACAGGCATCAACTTATCATATGCTTTTCATCTGACACGTGATTTACTAACTCCTTCGGCATTTACAGTGGCATCGAAGTCTGCTTTTAGAACAAGTTGTCAAGTGTTGATTATTCGATGAACCGTTTGGCGTCGAATGTAATCGTGACCATATGTGAGAAGAATTGGTTAGATGCGAAAAAGAGAAGTCAAAATAAAACAATTGAAGATCTCATGGAAGATTCTCTAGAAGATTCCCTAAAAGATGAATGAAGACTTTATTTTTTATTTTGAATGATAAATTGTATGAAGACTTGTACTTTTTTATTTATGAATGATAAATTTAAAAAAAATTAATTTATACTTCAATTATATTTGTATCCATTATTCATTTTATTGGATCATTAATAAAATAAATTACATTTTCATTTCACAACTTATAATTTCCTTTGGCAATTTTTTCACAACTTGAATTAGTAATTTTTTATATTTTTTAGAATTTTTAAGAGTTTTTTTATTTTTTTTGATTCTTTTAATAAGGCTGGGTCGGGCTGGCCTGGGTCCGGGTCACTCGGGTCGTGTGGCTATCTTCTTCCACCAATATTGAGCAAATCCAGGCAGTGCATGAACTTGCAAGCGTGAACCGGCTTGGTCAATGTATGTGTTGGATTGTCAGTTATACCAATCTTCTTCACCTTATTCCTCTTTTCAGTACGGATAAAGTGATACCTCACATTGACGTGCTTCTTGTCATGAAAGACCTGATCCTTTGATAAACATATAGCACTCTATCATAGAATACTATAGCTTTCTCCTTTCGTAGTCCAACATCATTAACTAACCCTTTTAACTAGATACCTTCCTTAGCTGCTTTTGTCCGTATCATATATTCTGCCTTTGTGTAGATAATGCAACTGAATACTATAATGAAGCCTTCCGACTGAAGACAAAACCTTCGAAAGTGAAAACATAACAGATAATGATTTTCTCCCATCAAGATCTTCAATATAATCCAAATCTAACTAACATGTCACATCTAAAACCGTATCACCTCCTCCATTAATAAGGCCACCATCTGTCGTTCCTTTAAGATTTCAAAATATACATCTCACTGCATCTCAGTGCGTCCTTCCGGGTTGTACCATGTACCTACTTACCATGCTAACCACATGTGCAATATCTGGTCTAGTGCACACCGTAGCGTCCGTCAAACTCCCTACGACAGTAGCATACAGGACTCAAGACATGTACTCTCATTCTGCTTCTAACTGGGTGCAAGATGAGCTGAAAGACAAAAATGAGCTGCCAATGGAGTACACAGGCTTCACATCTTTCTAGTACTTTCTGAAATTATCTCTTCTGTTACAAGAAAAGCTTTCGCTGTTTGCGATCCCTGTCTATCTCCATCTCCAAAATCTTGTGAGGTGCTTCAAGATCCTTCATATCAAACTTACTATTTAAGAGTACCTTCAATTCCTGAATATCTGCCGTGTCTTAACAAAACAAGGCATTTGTGTGTGTGCACACACACGCTGACAAAAAAGTTGTATGTGTGCGTGCCCGTGTTGTGTGCCTAGCCAAGAGTCATAATGCTACTTTTTTTCATCTCTGGTATCGTGGTCAAGAAAGTACTGATTGATAGATCATATTGTTTATTGAGCGGCTTGTAATGACAAGTTAGTGAAAAATGTTATGAATCTATCTTTCCTTCACAAATTGCCTTTGCCCCCCCCTCCCCCCCCCCCCCCCAATTCTCTTTCTTTCTTTTTTCTTTTTCTCTTTCTCTTTCTCTTTTCCTATACTTCCTCTTGGATCCCACTGAATCTTCTCTTATTCGTTTTTGGCCAATCAAAACACAGAAATAAAGTGTGCACACGTGTGGTCATGGGTGTGATATCTGGTACATGTGGACATGACTAGGAGTACTTGGAAACTGTGTCCCCAAAATTGTGGACTAGTGCCTCATTTTGTAAAACAGATAGTTTACACACTGTTTTCAACTCTTCCTATACCGTCAAGACATTTTAATAATGTACTACTCACGATGCTCCTAAAAGGAGTGTAATTTTTGCACCCATTAGTAGTGTCAGGAGCCCTAAAAGTGTTTGATGTAAAAGTCATGGGACTAGTAGGGTACGTAAGATGGACCCTTATATCATAGACTGGTGTGTAGCAGAGACTGTTGTATACTTCCTAGGCACTTCTGGGAACATTGTACCTCAATGTGTCTAATTTTATAATATATTTTATTTTCCATTCACTTTGCAGAACATTTTTTGACATTTCTCATAGTTTTGTTTGATAAGCATTGCATATATTACATATGAATTTTTCTCATTTTCACAACTAAGACTGAGACTTTGTGAAGAGGTCATTGGACTGGTGGTTTAGTATGTGCTGAGATCACACACACACACACACACACACACCCCCCATGTGTGTGGAGAGATGTGCTTTTATACCTAACATTGAAAATCCTCCTTTATTGTAACACACAAACACATATAATAAAGAAGTGAGATTATGTTAAATTACTAACATCTATTCCTTTAATATAAGAAGTGATACTATGTTGCATTACTATGGGGAGATGAAGCACCAATACCTATTTGGCTATTTCCTATACAGAGGTATGCGGGTAAATATTGAGAGGCTAATTTATAATTGTTTTAACATCATATACAAGTAAGTTATCAAAAAAAAAAAAAAAAAGTTTGTTAAATGACAATTTAACTATGGAAATATATACTTATTTTATATCCATAATCAGTTTAGTTGCGCCTTATCCTACTTTTAAGGATTTGTCAAGTCAGTCTGTCCATGCCCTCAGTGTCTAAGCTCTGTAAGCTTTGTAGTTACCATCAGCTTATGTTGGGTTTGGGAAACAAGAAGAAAATACTCTGTATTTTTGGAGTACGGCATAACTGATCTGTTTGCATTGGCAAATACATTCTCCATCAACACAATTGCCACAGTGAAAAGGTTTAAAGTTGATGCAGAACCAATCTGCTCTTATATGGGAATGATGCTTGAAAAAAATGAGATCAATGAAAATGAAGAACTTACAGACATTAGATCAGTGCCTTGATCTTCCGGCATCAATAATTGAGTGTCCTTTGCTTGGTTTGTATTCTGCATGTTTTGGAGATCTTTAACTGTTATTCTTAATTTACTTAAAAAAATAAAACAGCTGCTGAGCACTGCTGAGGTCTAATTGAAATCAGGCTACTTAAACTTTCCTTGAAAGGAAGAAACTTATCTATGTCCATCTGTATCTGCTTTGTTTTCTTTTAATCATCACCCTATTCTATTGTTGGTTTCTCTCCATTCTGATTGAGTTATTTTTTATTTTTGATTCAACAGATAGTCTCTGTGACCTTGGAAAATTATGAGGTCAATCAAATTTTCCCAGAAAATGGAAAGCATGGGCAATATAATCAACACCAGAATCCCTGGGGGGGAGGAGTTCACAAAAAGGAAGACCCTGTCTCATCCTTCCAGGCCTCACTTGAGAAGGTTTCATCCTTACAGAACACTAATAGTGTTGAATTATTTGCCCGAGTGTAAGAACTTATCGCATCAATCCAGTTTTGAGTACCTCTCACTTGACTTTCTTCACAACTCTAGTCTACTCTATTTGTAATCAGGGATACATCCAAAAGCCCACCATATTGGGCGAGAGTTTGCTTGCACAATATGGCTAAACTTGCTAAGGAGGCAACTACCGTGAGGCGTGTCTTGGAGCCCTTATTTCGTAACTTCGACGATGAAAACTTTTGGTCTCCTGAGAAGGAAATTGCTTATGCTATTCTTTCTGAAATGCAGGTCTTAATGGAGAAGTCAGGTGAAGTGGTGTTTGGTACTTTCCATGTTTAGATTAAAATGTGGGTTCAATACAAATTTCCTCACAACACTTGAGTCAATTTGGTCAATTTTCTGTTTATTTTCCAGGACAAAATAGCCATTTGTTGTTATCTCTCATGATCAAGCACTTAGATCACAAGAATGTCGCCAAACAGCCTGACATGCAGATCGACATTGTTCATGTTGCAACATGTCTTGCTCGGCGTGCAAAGTTGCAAGCTTCATTAGCTATAATTACTACAATTAATGACTTGGTGAGGCATTTGCGAAAATGCTTGCAATGTTCCATTGAAGCATCAAGCCCAGGCAACATCAATAAATGGAACTCGGCTCTTCATTCGGCCATTGAGGAATGCCTCTTGGAATTGGCAAATAAGGTTAGATATTGATTTTAACTTATTTACATATACACTAACATGGAAGTAGATACCTTATCTGTAAATTGGACTTTTTATCAAAGATATGATTGCAGGTGATGTTCGATTTGAATTGAGGGATTTCTGTTGAGACTCTTCTTGAGAGTAATTATTGTAAAATGGAGTCTTCATATCACATTATTTTTTCACCATATTCTCAGTTATTTGGAAGTGTGTACATATGAAAGAGATTGAATATATTCTACTTTTGACATTCTATGCAAATGGAAAAACTAATATCTTGAACTAGGTAGGTGATGTGGGACCTATTCTTGATATGATGGCTGTCGTACTGGAGAACATATCTTCTAATGCTATTGTTGCCAGAACAACTGTTTCCTCCGTCTTCCGTACAGCACAAATAACAGCTCACATCCCTAATTTATCATACCAAAAAAAGGCACGTCTTTCTACCCATTTTTTATCATTGTCAGTCACGTACAAAAGGCTACTATTAAGGCGGTAGGAAATATATGCCGTGTACTATGTAGGTTACTCAATTTTTATTGTATATTGCAGGCTTTTCCAGAAGGTTTATTTCACCAACTTCTTTTAGCGATGGCACACCCAGACCATGAAACAAGAGTTGGCTCTCATCGTGTTTTTTATGCCATTCTTTTTCCCTCTATGGTTTGTCCTTGGTCAGTTCCTCTTGTTCCAAGTGCATCAAAGGGATATGATGCACAGGAAACACTCTTGGTAGCCCTCTCAGGCTTCTCTTCTGGGGCCATGTTGGAGAAGATGCGGAAGGAGAGCGGTTCAGATGCTTCTGTTAGAGGAATGGAAGAAGATGATAAGCAACCTGCTGTTCACTCATCTCATATTGAGCCCCATGGAATAAAAATTCTCCCTCCTTCACAAATTTTGATGGAAGAGCTGTTACAGAATCTGGAAGGAAGTACGGATTGTTGAATTATTGGCTGCATTTTGAAATTATTATTTTTTTCTTTTTCTATTCTTTATTGGCGAATATATTAGGATTTATCATATCTACCTCTCCTCCAGGAGTTGGCATCTATGAGATTGAGCAGTCATCAAGTGAGTCTTCTGCTCTCATCAATTTGGGCTCAAGCAACATCACAGGAGAATACCCCAACAAATTACGAGGCAATGGCACATACATACAATCTTGCTTTATCATTTTCTCAAACAAAAGTGAGTTTTTTTTTGGGCATCTGGCTGTTTGTACAATTAACTGTTCTATTATACTTCTCTTGAGCAAGTCTCCATTGCGAATCTGGTAGCACTGGCTCAAGCTTATACCTTGTTGGGAATATTTAGCACCATAACACTCTTAGATATTTGTTGGAATTTAACTGCAAATTTTTATTCTCTCTCACTTTTAATTCATACAATAAAATTTATTATATTTTTTTCATTACCAATGTGTTGAGTTCCTCTTTTCTATATCAGAGTTAAAAAGCGCGCTGGAACCCAGCCTTGGAGCCTGATGTCATATTGTGTTATGGAGTCATGTCAATTCTTTGCCATGTTAATAGTTTTGCTTATCATTACCTTCTTCTTTACAAGACATTTATATTACACTAGAAGGCCTACTGCCTACCATCATGTTGGATGATGCTATCTCTTTGGAAGAGCTAAAGGCTTCCTCATACATAAATGGTTGATATGTAGCATATGCTTATATCTTGTATAGTTTGGGTGACATATGTCTGCATTCTTGCTCACACGAGCTTCACATCAATGAGAGAAGGAATTGTGGTTGTTAAGGTTCTATGGGATGAGACATGCATGTTGAGCTGCGTCTTAGGTGTTGTAAGAAAAAAGTGAACTTGATGTAAACTTTAGTATCCTGGTACCAAGCATTCAATATGGATATTTTAAACTCTCTAGACCATCTTGGTATCTGTGCGTGAAATTTGAGAAGAAAGTCTTCCGTTAAGTGAGGTGTGAGTGAAGTGAGTGTGATATGCACCAGTGAAATTGTGGTATAAGATGATTAGCATCTAGGAATGCTTATGAATATTAATTTCTTCCTGCACATCACTCTCTGCCACATGAACCTCAAAGAGAATATCACTGATAGTCAGAAGTGTGAACAGTGATGCTGGTTTGTGTGCTTCAAGTAGCCATTCCTAGACCTTCTTTTTCTGATTAATTCATTCCAAGTTGGGTATGATCTGAAAAAGTGTGGTTGTGAATCTGAAGTTGCTGTTTCTTGAATTCTTTTACATTTATACCATGTTGAATTCTGTAAAGTGCATTATCTATATAATTTTACAGGCTATACATTTGTTTATATATTAGATATATAATTTTACAGGCTATACATTTGACAGTTGCGCATGTTTTTGACAGACATCTAGCCATGTGGCCCTTGCCCGTTGTTTTCAGTTGGCACTTTCTCTTAGAAGCATCTCTTGCAATCATGAAAGTAAGATTATTACTCTTATAATAAGTGCTGTTCTTCCAAGAATATTTAACTACAGCATCTTTCATCCACATGCTTCCAACTTCCATGATCATGTTTGAGGTCTGACCTGGTGTATGCATATTAACGTATACATTTAATATTAAGAATCACATTAGGCCTATATGGTTTGGTTCATCAGGGCCTCTAGGACATGCATCTGTTTGACCCACTCCTTTAGCATGCAGGTTTATAACCTGCTTTATGTTGCTGGTTTCCTAGCCATTGGCAGGTGATTATGAAAACTGATGCATAATGGAGAAGGGGCTCAGAAAGGGAGCATCATTGTGCGCCGCGCGCGCATGCATGAGAGACATACGGGCACATGCGAACACATGTAGCCAAAAAAAGGCACGTAGTTGCACATAACAGCATACTGAAAAATCTAATTGCAACATATATGTAGATAGAGTTCATACTTATTCATTGTGAACTAGTTCTCTTGCAAGTTCATAAAAATGATTCTACCATGACTTTTGAATACTTGAGGAAATTCATATTGTTATAAGTTGCCAAATTCTGTAATCCTGGCTTTGTCTTGTTTTTCCCAAGTCTTCAATAACTCGATTTCACCGGCACCATTTGGTCTGGTGAACTTTTCCCCCAGCATTATCACATCCTGCAAGTCTATTCTATATTTGAATTCGTGGAAGCTCATCTGCTAGTGTTTATTGTGTTACCCTTAAGGGCCTGTTGGCTTTCAAGATTTCTAACTGTTTTTTTTCTTTAAGCTTTAGTTAGAGGTTTGCATACTCTCCAGTTTTCTGAACTGTAGTTATATTAGTCAAATGATTTTGGTGTTAAAGAAAAATCCATTGAACTAAAGTTAAGGGCAACGTTTGGAGGTAACTACATGTAGTTTATACAAACACTAGCCAAACAGACTTCGGTTTGGTTTTTTAGAGTTAGAGAACTTAATTGTAGAAAACTACGCATTTGAAAACTTAACCTCAAAGCCAAACAAGCCCTACATAGTTGATGACATCTCTTTCTGTTGTATTTGGTACGAAACATGCCTTTAATTGCGGAACCAAAATTAAATGGTAAACATCCCTCAAATTTCATTTCCCGCTAGATGGTGCTCGTAAAAAGCGGGCCAACAGATTTGGTAATCAGATAGGAAATACATTTATCACAAGAATGACTATATACTGAAAAGTATCTCATTCCTGGATTCTGCCCCTACTTTATTATACAGCTTCTATTAGAAAACTCAAACTTTGGTAAAGACTTAGCATAACTGGTTGCTGAAAAGTTGCTTGGCAATTGGGATGCTATGTAACTTTTGTGAATGAATCGTGTGGATAAGGGCATGTTTGTTTCGTTGTAAAATGTCGCAAGTCGTAAGTCATAAAATGAGAATGGAAAAAGTGAACTGTAGCAGAGAAAATATATTGTGTTTTACGGTGTTTGGTTGATAAAGTGAAGTGTAAATGAAAAAGTATATTGTGTTTTACGGTGTTTGGTTGATAAAGTGAAAGTGTAAATGGTAAAGTATATTGTGTTTTACGGTGTTTGGTTGGTAATGTAAAAGTGTAAGTGGAAAAGTTGACCACAAAATTACTGTAGCAGTGATTTAATATTATAAATACTATTAAATTAAATCTACTCTTGCAAATTAAATTGTATTAATAAATTTGAGATAAAAAATTAATAATCTTAATATTTTATTTATAACAATAATATTAGTAAAATATTAGTATAAATAGTAAAATATTACTAAAATATTAACTAAATAAATAATATAAAATTTTAAGAAAATCTAAAGAACATTAATAAAATTTTAAGAATACTAATAAAATATAAAATTTAAAAAATCTTACAACAATAATAAAATATAGTTATAATATTATAATATTAAATACTTGAAAATTATTATAACATAAATTTTATTATAATATTATTGTAATATTATAGAAATATAAATTAACAAAATAAAATATAATTATAATTTAATAATAAATCATTATAGTATTATATTATTATACAAATTATTATTACAATATTAATATAAAATATTAATATAATAATAAAATATATTATGATATTAATAAAGTAATTTTTTATATTAAAAATAAATAATTAAATATATAGTAATTTTATATTTAAGTATAATATTGTTATATTAATAAAATATTAACTCTAAATAAAATAATAAAAATGGAATAAGTATTAATAAAATAATAAAGTATTAAATAAAATATTAAATAAAAATAGTAAATTAAAATAGTAAAATATTAAATATTAAAACAATATTAAAAACAATAAAAAATTAAAGATTAAAAATATAAAATAATTAAATAATTAAATAAGAAATTGAACACTATTTAAAATATTAAATATTTAATAATATTAAATTATATATTGATTATCAAGTAACTGTTTTGAACTATAAGTGTACTACAAGTGAGAGTTATATGACTACAAAATTAACTGTAGCAACTGCAAGTGGGAAAATATGAGTGTAAAAGTGAGATTTACATGACCACAAATTTAACTGTAGCAACTACAAGTGGGAAAAGAAGAGTTGCATTTTGTAACTTGTTTTTCAGCGAAACAAACAACGAAAAATGGAAAAGAAGTTTTACGACTTGCGTTTTGCGGCGTTTTGCGGCGAAACAAACACGCCCTAAGTCATCCCTCTCTGCCCCAAGAAAATTCTATTCCCCCAATATATCTGCTTCAGATCATTGACCGATTTCATCAAAGCAAGCATTCCACCACCATCAAACCGTTGAGGATTCTATGTGCTTTTAACATATTCGATGATGCTAACATCCCTCAAACATTAGTGATAATTTCTTCCTGAATCCATTTGTCTACTGAAAACAGAAGCTTATATGCAATACTTGGGACTTCTAGATTTGGCTTGGCCAGGTCGAAACTGAGACATTTGAACTTTTTGGCCATTTGGCACTTGGTTTGGCAATTTTATTGAAAATATGAGAATTCAAGACGTAGAAAAAATGAAAAGGAGTAGCATGATACAAGTTTAGGAAATTAATTTTATTATTACCTTGTGTTACAAGAATGTAGTGACATGATTTAAGAAAAGTGAAATAGATGGAATCAACTATGGTTTGTGTTAACTGTATACTAGATAATATGATGAAGTGTTTTAGAAAATCCCATGCTGTAAAGGCTTTTTTTTTTTTTTTTTTTTTTTTTTTTTGGGGTGGGGGGGGGTGGGGGTGGGTAGTGGGAGCCACAGATTCAAGGCTTGACGCAAGCCAAATTTTTTGTCATGGAGCTGTGCTCCCCAGCACACCCTGTTTTGATGGAAAAGAGGTAATAATGGTAGTGACTCTACTTTACTCTAAGTTGACTCCTCAGGTAACAACTCAAGGGGTTGACTTAATTATCATAGTGGAGCTTCCCAGTGGATGATACACATTGTTCACCATGATCTGCATGTTTAAATAGTTGTGCATAAACAATCATGAGATCTGTATTGTTCTTTTATTGATAAATTATTCCTTTACAGCTACTTTATGCGTGGATAGGAGACATCAAAAGTGCACAATTTTTTATAGACATTCATTTTAGGGCATTAGATAATCAGAATGAGTGTGTTGGTCATATATTTGGATGGTCCACCATGAGATTAGGCAGTAGGTGATGTTTAACGAAAGCACATCACCTTAGGAACACTTCAGCATCATGTGCTTGTGTAGGTTAGACAACATGCTTTTAGTCAATTCTAATAAAAGTAAATTTAACATTTTTTCCACCACAAAATCAACAATGGCCTAGATATTATTCTCTCTGAAAATTTTTGGTCGGTCTATATCCCAGCGGCAAGTTAAATCTATTTTTCTAGATTTAGTGGAGTTTCGAGTCTGACTCTCTCTACTACTACACTATTTGTATATCCATTCATACATGTGTGTGGGTATGAGTGTAGGTATGTAGGTGGGAGAAGTGTTCCCTTGATGATTTGCTAAGTAACTAACTACCTTATGAATCAGGCAAATCACCACGTTGACCATCCCAATGGATGATCTACACAATTTATCATGATATCCATGCCCTAAAATAATTGTATACAAAAAAATCATGTGATAAACACTTTTTCACCTTCAATCAAATGGTCTTATATGTTTGTTTTATTGAAAAACTTTTCATTTTGCAACCACTAGGTGCATGGTTAAAATTTATCAAAATTGTGTGATTCTTTGTAGACAAGTATTTTATAACATGGAGATCATGATAGACGGTCTGATTCATGCATTAAGAGTCCACTTTGAGATTTTAGGCTAACTACTTTATGAATCAGGCTAAAATTACAATGTTGACCATCCCAATGAATGATCTACACAATCTATCATAATGTGCATGCCCTAAAATAATTGTATACAAAAATCCATGTGATAAACACTTTTTCACCTCAATCAAATGGTCTTATTGTTTGTTTTATTGAAAAACCTTTCATTTTGTAACCACTTGGTGCATTGTTAAAATGTATCAAAATGGTGCTACTCTTTGTAGACAAGTATTTTATAACTTGGAGATCATGATAGACGTGTGAATCATGTCATTAGGAGTTCACTGTGAGATTTTAGGTTGACCTCAGATAAATAGGAGTCAGCCAAGGGCTATTCAACCCATAAATATAATCGCTATAAAATACAACTATGGTATGAATTATGTGATTTGCCTAATACCTTTTCTTCAAATGCTAGTGTCACCATTTGCTCATGCACGTGTTATTGTTTTCTATTCTGTTTGTTGTTGCATTGTGATCAGTGTTTTAAATCTCGACCGATATACTACTATATCGGCCGAGATACCAGTATTTTATTCAAAACGATACGATAAGTGTAAAATTTTACCGGATATCATTTTGAACCGATATAGGCCGATATATAGCCACATGGCCGATATATCAGCTGATATCCGAGATGAAAATATCGCCCGTTAAATTGGCCTTTCGTTTTGTAATTCGGGTCGGGTCACAACTCACTAAGTTGGCTAAGGAAGATAAACCCTACCTGCTTCATTATATAAAATCAAACTTAAAAAAAGCAAATCATAACCCGCTAATGAAGCGGGGGTCAACCCAACCCGCTTGTGTTACATAAAAAGAAAAAAAAGAAAACAGAAGAAAAAGTAAAAGGTAATCCTAACTCTCTTTCGAGTTAGGGCACCAGCGAAATCCACCTCTCCGATTGTGATTGCCCTCGACGACGCCCTCAATACTGGTTCTCTTTCCCTCTCTCCCCTAAATCGCTCCTCTCCCCGACGTATCTCTCTAATCTCTCGACAACGCCATCTCTCTTCTCCTTCTCGATGACGCCATCTCTTCTCTCTCTCGACACACCATCTCTCTCCCAACGCATCTCCTCTCTGGACCTTCTCTCTCTATCTCTCTCTCCACTTTGAGATTTTAGGCTAACTACTTTATGAATCAGGCTAAAATTACAATGTTGACCATCCCAATGAATGATCTACACAATCTATCATAATGTGCATGCCCTAAAATAATTGTATACAAAAATCCATGTGATAAACACTTTTTCACCTCAATCAAATGGTCTTATTTGTTTGTTTTATTGAAAAACCTTTCATTTTGTAACCACTTGGTGCATTGTTAAAATGTATCAAAATGGTGCTACTCTTTGTAGACAAGTATTTTATAACTTGGAGATCATGATAGACGGTGTGAATCATGCATTAGGAGTTCACTGTGAGATTTTAGGTTGACCTCAGATAAATAGGAGTCAGCCAAGGGCTATTCAACCCATAAATATAATCGCTATAAAATACAACTATGGTATGAATTATGTGATTTGCCTAATACCTTTTTCTTCAAATGCTAGTGTCACCATTTGCTCATGCACGTGTTATTGTTTTCTATTCTGTTTGTTGTTGCATTGTGATCAGTGTTTTAAATCTCGACCGATATACTACTATATCGGCCGAGATACCAGTATTTTATTCAAAACGATACGATAAGTGTAAAATTTTACCGGATATCATTTTGAACCGATATAGGCCGATATATAGCCACATAGCCGATATATCAGCTGATATCCGAGATGAAAATATCGCCCGTTAAATTGGCCTTTCGTTTTGTAATTCGGGTCGGGTCACAACTCACTAAGTTGGCTAAGGAAGATAAAACCCTACCTGCTTCATTATATAAAATCAAACTTAAAAAAAGCAAATCATAACCTGCTAATGAAGCGGGGGTCAACCCAACCCGCTTGTGTTACATAAAAAGAAAAAAAAGAAAACAGAAGAAAAAGTAAAAGGTAATCCTAACTCTCTTTCGAGTTAGGGCACCAGCGAAATCCACCTCTCCGATTGTGATTGCCCTCGACGCCCCCTCAATACTGGTTCTCTTTCCCTCTCTCCCCTAAATCGCTCCTCTCCCGACGTATCTCTCTAATCTCTCGACAACGCCATCTCTCTTCTCCTTCTCGATGACGCCATCTCTTCTCTCTCTCGACACACCATCTCTCTCCCAACGCATCTCCTCTCTGGACCTTCTCTCTCTATCTCTATATATCTTTGTTTACATCTCTCTTGCAAAAGATAAGTCCCCTATGAGCCTCTGTTTATGTAGGCAATCATATGTATATTCTTCATCAGATGTGACGTCTGATATGACGTCTGGTATTTAGTACCATATCGCGATATATCACCCAGTATCCGATATTCAGTATATAATTTTGCCGACAGATATATTGCCGATATCCGATATTTAAAACACTGATGTGATCAAACTTTGAACATGTTTAACCATTGAGGTCATGGTCGTGCGGATCCTCTAACGATAGCCGGAGGTTTTTAGTGAGGAAGAAAATGCCTCTGTTTAGTTTCTTAGTAAAGTTTCCTCATCCATATTATAATGAGAAACAGAGTTTGATATTTGTCAAAGTTGTTTGTGGGCTGGGAAATTTCTGGAACAATATTGGAATCAGGAATATCCCAATATGAGACCCAAAGTTATACCGGTAGAAATATCCAATATGAGACCCAAGGTTGCACGTGTGCTTAACGGGATATGGTAAGATATATACAGGTATGTAGATACTACAAATCCTAAAATTATTGGATACAGGTACATCATGGATATGACGATAATAAAATAGGCTTAAATTCAGAAAACTAACTGGACATTTCACTTGATTTTAAAAAAGTACCAAAACTTCTTAAAATGCAATAAACACACACACACACGTGCCCGCTGGTCGCATGGTTCACAGTCGCGGTCTCGGCCGCCGACTCGGCGAGCATTGAGACGGATCGGTCTCGACGACTTGGATCGGTCTCGGGCGATACGCGCTCAAAAAATTCTGAAAAAATCACGACAAATCTTAAAAAAATGTGTACATCCACATTCATGTATCACATGTCTAAAATATATCACCTAGCACACTAAATATAAAGCGAAAGTATAAATACACGCGTCCTTGGTAGAACCATAATGTTGGTCTGATGTCAAACTCAACATTTGCATATGACCTTCAAGACTATAAGTTTCTCTATCAACATTATTGTTGCTCTCATTATTGTCATCATCACCACCACCGCCATCACCGCCATCATTGTCATCATTATCATCACCATCTTCATCATTATCACTACTAGAACTGGATAAAATCCTCACATCTTTACCACCACCATCATCATCTACTTCTCTTATACCTCGGATGGGGGAGAGGGGGGAGAGATCGGAAGCATGGAGAGAGATTGAGGGGGAGGGGAAAGAGACAGAGAGAGATGGGAGATGGAAAGGGAGAGAAAGAGAGCGGGTGAGAGAGGGAGAGGGGAGAGAGAAAAAGAGGGAGGGGGAGGGAAAGAGAGAGAGAGACAGGAGATGGAGAGGGGGGAGATGGAAAGAGCGGGTGAGAGGGAGGGGGGAGAGAGAAACAGAGGGAGGTAGAGGGAAAGAGAAAGAGAGGGAGGAACATCACCTGGGGTAAGGGAGGAGCGGCCGACGGCGATCGGGCGGCGGCGGAGTCCAGATCTGAGCGGCGACGATCGGGCAACTACGGCGATCTTCAGATCTGAGCGAGAGAGAGGTAAGTTTCTTTTTTTTCTTTGTATTTTTTTCTTTATACTCATTCGTCATGGGTGAATATACGTTTCGAGCCGACTCAGCCGAGAATCGGAGTCGACTCGGCCGACTCACGACCGATTCGGCCGTGAATCGGCTGAGTCGACCGAGTCAACTCCGATTCTCGGCCGACTCGGCTGAGTCGACCGACTCGTGACTCAGACTCGTCTCAAAGCGGGATAGACAGATACAACTCGGCCGACTCGTCTCCGACTCGGCTGAGTCTTTGAACCATGGCTGGTCGAGTGGCTATGGGGTTTATTGCTGTGGACATTGGTCGTGGTCTGGTTCTTTGTCTCAACGAAAATTTAAACATTTTGTTTCATCAACACACACACACACACGGAGAGAGTTGGACTGCACATATACACATAACACTCTCACACAGACAATGATATAAGAAAATGCAAACATGTTATAATAATCATCTTATGAAAGCAATCTGAATCATAGCAACAAAATGCAAAACCAAAAAACTGTAATACAAATGTAATTACTGATAATCAAATTAATTAAATCTTGCCTTGATAGCAAAACATAAAGTTGAACACTTTTGAGAGAAAAGGATATTCCCTAGAGGCAAAAGCCCTAAAATTGTGAAATTAAGGCTTTCCAAAAAGATTATAATTTTTGCTTTATCACATCCATTGAGCCATTTTCATCATAAAATTTGTTGTCGTGGTTGGTGTCTTGGGTGGAGTTGCCATCATGGTTGGCATCAGCATCAGCATTATTAGAGAAGAACTTCAAACATGAGAAGAAGCCGGACAAAGGGAAGGAGCAATAAGGTTTACTTTACTTACACTCTGGATAAAAACTGGATATAGCCCACACATGTCTGATGCTTTTGCAGACATATACGTGTAGAATACATGTATGTGGGGATTTGTGAGTGTATCCAAGCAACATAAATGAGACCTATGGTGAGTACTTTTATTGGTTTTCATCTTTTGTCTAAATATTTGTATGATGTCTTTCAAACAGATGCAAGATAGATTTGTGAGTGCATATTCAACGTAATGCAAGATGGATGTTTAAGTACATATAGGTTTCCAACTGTTTCTAGGTTTGCCTTGTGAAGTAATTAATACTGAGTTTAATTATTATGCTTCCTGAAGAATTAGACCCAACCTGTGTTACGAATTTGAACAGGTTACATACATAGAGATATACGGTGCAAAGTCTTGTGAATTGGGGATCACAGCTACTGATTATGATCAACATCCTAAAAACATATATTTACATAAATTCGTATTCTTTCACATAATGGATTAAGTCAACTTGTTACTGATGCCATTCTATATCACTTGAATTTTTATTTTATTTTTTGACAAAATATATCACTTGATTGATTAATAGAACTCTCAAATGAGGAGAATGAAAAAGACTTTTTCAGGCAGTTCTCTTTAAAGTCATAGTACCAGCCACTTTCCTGAACTTATAGGAGTGGACCTCAGGGTAGAACAACAGCTCGACGTACTATAATTATGCCATTAAGTGCTTGAGTTTTTCACATGATTTTGTTAAGTAATGACGAGTGGGGTCTCTGCATACATGGTAACATTTGAATCTTATTCTGTCCAGTTTACTCTGCCATTGATCAATGCTTGTTATTGCAGATTAGCTTTTTATAACTGGCAATCGTTTGCCTTCCTCTTCAACTTGTTATTGTTCTAACCTATAATTTGAAATGAAGGTTGCTTGCAGCCGTCTCATAGGAGGTCCCTGTATACCCTGGCATCTTCCATGCTTATATTTGCAGCGAAGGCTGCAGATCTTCCACAGTTGATTTCTTCCATTAAAGCAGAGATGACAGAGAGAATGGTATAGCTCCCTGGTGATAGCTAACAATTGAAATATGGATATCTCTAATACACAATGCAGCTTTGATGTTATGTCGCAAGTGGCAAAGCATTCAGATGAAATTTCTTTTTCATTTACAGGAATTTGTTTTTACTTATTTTTGTTGCTTTGGTGCGTAATAAATATTTGTATATGATGTGACAGGTTGATCCTTACCTTTGTCTGGTTGAAGACAGCAGGCTTCAGGCTATCTATGTATCAGCTTACTGTGAAAAGGAAGTTTATGGGTCTGAAGAAAATGAAGCTGTTGCATTGAGTTATCTCAAAGCAAGAGATAACAATGGAGAAAAAATTAAAGAAATGGTGATGTCGCACTTAACGCACAAATTCAAAAACTTACCAGAGGTGAAGTGTCTGACCATGCATGCATCTCTCTCTCTCTTTTTCTTTCTCTCTTTGTGGGGGAGGGCCGTGTGTTTGGGTGTTGGGGGAAGAAGGGAGTTTGGGTCTATTTCCTAGTATCTTTCCTAGTATCTTTCAGTTTGGGGGCAGATGAGTGCATATTGCATGTGCTTGCATGATCTCTATCTAGGGATGAGAGTGAACGTGTCCATAGGCGCCCATTGGGCATGTCCAATAGAAAATTTTCTATAAGAAAATGAGAAAATTTATATTCCTGGACATGTCCAATGGGGGCCCATGGATACGTCCATTCTCATCCTTATCTCTGTCCCCTCCTCTCTGTGCACCGCACCATACCCCCACGCCACACGCCACACACACACCCCGTGAATAAAATATGATAAAATAACCCAAAAAAAAAAAAAAACAAAAGCAAACAATCAAAACAAAACTTAACCATTTATTTATGCTATTCATCAAAAACTAATTTCTTTATATTTATACTGCAGAAAGAATTGATGGGCATAAAAGAACAGCTTTTACAGGAATTTTCACCTGATGATGCCCTCCCGCTTGGAGCCCCACTGTTCATGGAGACACCCAATTCATGCTCCCCCCTTGCCCAAAAGGAATGCCTATCTTTTGATGAGGTCTATTCTCTTAACTCAAAAGTAGTCTTTGCCTAGTGTTTTATTTTAGTATAGCATTCGTTAGAATATATGGATTTTCTGTTTCAGGCATTGGATCCTTTCTTGGAAGATGAAGATCCATTTCTTGAAGCATGTGGAAGTCAGTCGGATCAAAAGATGTTGGAATCTACAAACTCAATTGATGTCCTAAGTGTCAATCAATTAATAGAATCGGTACATATACTTTCATTGACTCAGCAATAGTAGGCGCTTGTGTCTTAACTACTATCACTGGCCAAACTCTTCCTCTATGATTCTCGAAATGATGTTTTACTTGAGCCACATATTTTTCAATTCAATGTTCATGTTTTTGGAAAAAGTAATTGCATTTTCTTATATTAATTTAATCACAAAATACTTGCACATATTCTTTATTCGACGCCTTGCTCGACCTATTTGACCATCATTCTGCGGTTGCAAAATTGCATCAGTTAGCTCATGAGTTTTAACAGTAAAGATGAGTTAGGCTTGTTATCTCTCACTTGTTTGTTTTCTAGTATCTCTAATGAGATGGGAATTAGAACTTTATTGAAACTAGATAGAAATGATGACATGAGAATGACCGAAGGCATCTGAATGTATTATTTCCTTTTGCCTTTTCAAATTATGAGATGTTAAATGACAAGCATGTTCCTTGTTTCATTAGTATTATTATCTATCTTCTAGTGTTATAATGCAAAATCTTGAGTACGTAAAAGTCGCTTCACGGTCCACGCTTATGTCTCTCTCTAACATCATATATTTACTTTCATTAAATGTTATTATTATATGATTCCAACTTTTCATAATTTTCAATTGTTTCATGCCACATCGATTATAACATTCAAATTAATGCAAGACTGGAACTGGGAGTTGTACTGTATTTTCAAATTTAAATCATTGGCAAGAAAATTTTTTTTGGCTCTGTTTAGTTGTATGGAAGTGATGGAAAAAAAAACGCAAACATAGAATGGTACAGAATGCAAAATTGTCAGTGCACTAAAAGTTGGGGGAAACTTCATAGACCTGGGTGGGGAGACCCCGTGTTCCTGATGTAGTAAATTTGCCAGTTGTTTGTTTCATTCGAAAGTATAAGAAATGGAAACTTTTTTCTATAGATTTCGTGGCTTTCTTTTTCAATTTTTGCATATATTATTTAGAATACAGAAAGAGAGTTATCTCTCAACTTAATGAATTTTATAGAAAAACCAAAAAAATAAGAAAAACAAAATTTTCTTTTTCTCTGACTGGTTGTTTCCCCTAGCCTCTTTTTATCAAACTTGAAAACAAACAAAAACTCTCTTGTAGGTTCGGGAGACTGCACAGCAGGTTGCCACCGTCCCAGTTTCCACCACCGCTGTGCCCTACGATCAGATGAAAAGCCAGTGCGAGGCACTTGTGATGGGGAAACAACAGAAAATGTCAGTGCTTCTCAGCTTCAAGCATCAGCAAGAAAATTCAGAAATAGCAATTCAGTCTGAAGATAACGAGACCAATTCATTAGCTCCATTGAAGGCAAGTGATCAAATGACTTCTATTTAGTGTTTACAAAGCAACATTTCAGCTGTTATTTTCCTAGATTTGTGAGTCACAGATTTCAGAATCTGTGTTATCTACTGGTTGTTTACAGAAGATACGGATTTAAAGTAACAAGAAATAATCACAGATTTTAAATATTCTACTCAAATTAGAAATTCTCAATGTCATCATTTTAGAGAATTTTAGGATTCCCTTATCCGATATTAACACTTGAGTCAAAATCCATTGTTCATTTCAAACTATAACTGAGGAATACTGTGGCTAAAAGGGATGTGTTCTAACTTTTTGGCAGGCACTTCAATTCCTCGAGGAAGAACAGACATCGGCCGGGGAGACCCTGCCAAGAACAGATTCAATGTCAAGCGAGTCTGAGAATTCCTTCAGGCTTCCACCCTCAAGCCCATACGACAAATTCTTAAGAGCTGCAGGATGTAATTAGTTTCACTATCTTCTTTTATTATCTGTTTCTGATTCTTTCACACGCGTAAGTCGAGTGTATCGCGTGCACATCATGTACGTATGTATGCATCCCCATTTGATTCAGAAGGAGAAAGCTGAAGAAGAGACAGATTGAAATGTATTTGCACTTTCTTTCTTATACCACAACTCAAAGCAATTTAGTGCTGTGTGTTGTATTTCTCTTTAGTAATAAAAATAAGCAAGCAGGTTCATTGAGCTAACAATAGACTAATCTCTGTCTATACTTGTAGATGGCTAACATAACATAATACCTGTTTAATGCAATTTACATTATATGGAGTAAGAATTTTACTTAAAAAGAATCATCAAAATTATTGCTTTGAAAATTTTTAAAAAAAAAGGAAAAGAAAAAAGAAGACTAGAGTTAAGAAAGTGAATAAGATATTATGTTCTCCATTTATTTCTAGCTTTTGGGCATTCCTTTTCAGAAAACCTGATATTATGCAAAATTAAACTTCTTGCCACTACACTTTTATTTTCTATTTCAAAATTACTCTTTATAGTGGTATAAATGATACTTATATTATGTTGAATTTACACCTTGGCTGACTTCGACTACATTTCAAGTTAGTGAGAAAATATTTATCTAAAAATCAAGTAAAGGGAGGTTACTTCGAAAAACAAAGAGATTAATATGTATGCATTCCTATTTTTGTATGGAAAAGGAAATAATTCATTCTTGTTTTCCATTGTATTATGGATGATTCATATACCTCGAACATTTATTTCATGACTAGTTTATATTGAGAAATCTATCTTTAAAGTAGTAGATAATTATCATACCGACGAGAAGTGTCCACCAATCTGAAGAGAACTAGTATATACAGTAATATGGACATTTTTTTTAAACAAAAGTTTAAAATTGACTTGAACCGTCAAAATCAAATCAATCTCTATTGTTATAAACTTATAATACAAACCTTTGAGGGTTTTTAATTTGATTGAATTGTATGTCATAGACTGTTTCACAGTTTCATATCTTTAAGGATATTGAAGTTGCGTAAATAATTAATATGTCACTAATATTACTTAAATATTTTGCTCTAGAGACTAGATAAACCTAAACTTATAGCATTTGAGATGTTTTAATTTGAAGAAACTTTAATAATGATTATCTTTTATATTGAGAAATTAAGAGTTAGTTTAGATGTGCATTAATGTACCCAAAAATGTAATAAGGAGCACTGAAGGAGGAAAAGAGAAGCTGGGCTTTCCAAATGTACTTAAAATTTGAATTAATTATAAGATTGTTAGTGCATTGCATGGTAATATGTTTATAAAATGAGAGTCAAGTTTTTTAGATTATATAGAAATAAATCTTTTTCTTTTACATAGCATCAAAATTGTTTCTTCATAATTTTATACATTTGTTGTGTACATCTCAAACCAGAACCTTTATCTTCAATCAATCCAAACATGTTTTTTTTTTTTTTTTTTTTTTTTTTGAGAAAATCAATCCAAACATTTTTTTTTTTTTTTTGTTTTTGAGAAAATCAATCCAAACATGTTAATTACAGAAAAACAAATCTAAACAGAATATCTAGGCGTCTTATTAATTAACTTTAAGTTCTCTTGCTTAAAAATTGCATTTATGAATTTATATTTCATTCCCAACTTTTTGTATGACATATCACGCGTTAACTAAACATGTTTCTTCTAAGTGGATCAGGTCGGGCCTAAGTGGATCGGGTCGGGTCTAAGCAGGTTCCAACCTGTAATCACTCTTCATCTTCCACTCGCTGACTCGCACACGCTTTGTTTCCTAATCACCGGGAACACGTGTGAAGTCTTTTCCTAACGTTTGTTCATCCGCTTCAAACTGGTGCGGATCATTGAGACACTTTTATTCCCACACACGTGTTTGCGACTCTTTGGTAACCCTTACTGTTCACCATTAAACTTTATTTTGCTTGAATCACCAAACCAAAACAAAAGTATTAAGGTTGTCCATGTTACATGGTGATGAGATGCAAAAGGAGTTCATCTCATGGGTACTCGTGCATGTACTTTGTATTAACTTTTGAAAACTTGGAATTAACTAAGTGAGTTTTTGCTATTTATAGCAAACTTCTGGCAGTGTTTTCGAATGGTTGCAAAGACTTTTAACCCAAAAACAGCAATTTGGAATGCATTTTCTTTCTTCTCGTTTCTGAACAAAAGGTCTGTTCAAAAAAAAATTATGCAGAATTTTTGTAGTCTTTTGGTCTATTTCAACTTTTGGTTAATGTCAGTCCGATAACCAGTCAAGAGATCAAGATCAGCCGGTCCAATCGACCAGGTCGGTGAAAATCAGGTGGGAGGTTTTTGTTCAATTGCACGTTCCTTAATTATAAAACCACATTTCAAATCCCTTCCTTGGACATCACGCGGACTGATATTTAGTCAGTCTCATATTAGTAATAAATCAACAAGATAAATAATTCAGCAATGATTTAATATTCCAGCATGAATATCTTATTCAGCATAATCCCTGTAATAAAAATGTTAGTTCAAAAGGACAGAGAATATATTGAAATTCAATAATTTCAAAATCAATATTTATATAAGATAATTATTCATTAACAATAATTCGTGCATAACTGAACGTTTGTATAAACGGGCAGAGTAACAGAATAAGAACCAGATTTTAGAGTGAGGGACGTGTAAAGCGAATCTCCTTAAGACATTTATGTTCCCCGCTACGGTACATACAGGATAATAGACACTGCTTCCAAGATATAACACCCCTTCATGTGTTCTGCGCAGTACTTTGCAAAATTACGTACAGTCGACCAAAGTTGACTCATATCTTCCATTTGACCGAAAGTAGGAAAAAGGATAGACGACCAAAACTGAATTTCAGACACAATTCTGAAATCTGAACGATACTTTAAAGAATCATCTTTAAAGAACTCAATTATTTATTGTAGTTGATTGAGTTTTGAAATTCTCAGTTGTGAGTAATTGTAAGCGATCCATTGGAGTGAAAATATGCACTTTATATAGTGCAATCCTTCTGAGCAGACACATATGTTGGTTGGAACGGTCGAAATTGTTCCGAACAGACACATCTGTTCACCGAATAGCTACATCCATTCGGCCGAAATGGGTTATTCCCGAACAGACATATCCATTCTGTCGGAACAGGTGCAACCATCTCGAATAGACATGTTCGTTCGCTGAACAGACGCATCCATTCTCATATCACTTTCAATGTTGGAGTAAAGAGTTTTTACTCTTTTTGGTCCCATTTAGCTCTTATTTTAGGCCAACTTCCGACTTGAATATCTCTTTCATTCGGAAACGAAATTGAACATGTGAATATATCATGTTCATCGCCAATGGATGGAGAACATATTTTAACCATGTCCCGTGCATATTGAGCAGCAAGTCCCGCTTAAAATTCAGCTCAAATTTCCCCCCGAAACTCACTTGGTTAATTCCAAGTTTCTAACATTAACCTTTTTTCAGAGCATATCTGTTTTGATGAATCTTTATTTGGCCAACATTAACTCTACGGATAATACATCTTCTATGGTTTCTTAAGCATTGGAAGACGAATAAACATCTGTCAATAATGATATGATGACTAGCTGTCAGGCTTCAAACGATGAATCCCTTGGGGAGCTAATACGTGTATTAGAGTACACGTAACTATTTCATCCTCGACCTAAGTCTGCAATCACTTGTAGTACGAAAACATGCTATAGTGATATCATGAGTTTTAAGGTCTATCAATCTCATCATGCAGATAAGTCACTGGCACGTAATATTTTGATATCCATCTCACCACGAATATTGCGCTCGATCTCTTGTAACCACAAGAAAGAGAGAGTCAAATTGATCCCCCAACCCAACAGGAAGGTTCTGATTCATTCAATATATAAGGGTTGTTTAACCATTGAAAGAGAAAGAAAGTGCGTAAGAGGGTATGAAAGAGGAAATGAGGAGGGGAAAAGATTTGTCCCCTCTACCTAATTTTTGTGTTTATTTTCTAAAAAATGAAACAAGAGAGGGCAACTCTCTCTCTCTTTACCTCTTCCATTCATGCTTGTTTGCATATTTAATAAGAAAGAGCCCCAATTATATTCACTCATAGTGAGATTACCACCATGCAAGACTCCACCACCTACAACACTAGTACAAAAAAATCATAATGTCTGCTTAAAACTGACAGAAAAGACATACGATGTCGGTTTTGGATCCGACGTGTATTCAGGCGACTGCGGAGGTCTGGGACATACCACGTCATTTTCTCAAAACATGTTTTGCGTCGATTTTCAATCGAACCGGCGTAAAACTATCTTTTGTGCCAGTTATTATGATAACTGTCAGAAAATATAATTAACTTTACATCGATTATTTTAAGAACCAATGTGGTATAATTCATTTCAATCATTTGATTTATGAACCGACGCGTAAAATTTAAGCCTATTTAACTTCATTTCAAAATATTTCAAAATGCCACCGCCTCTTACATCACATCATTTTTTCTGAGACAGTGAAGGATGGATCGAGACCTCAAGAACGTCATCATTTGGGCCGAAGAGATCAGCGACTGACAGATCCAAGTAGAGAAAAATAAGATCGACCCACAGATAGGCCGCCTTGAGGAGATCAGAGTCAACAAAGAAGGCTCGAGAAAAGAAGATGGCGGGAAGAAGAAGAGGGAGGAGGTGAGCTGATCAGAGAATGAGGGGAAAGAGAAAGAAGAGAGTTAAAATAGTAATAAAGAGCTTTGATCCGTGTGCAAACTGCTTCTTCTGATGGAGGGAGAAATTTCCTCTCCTCTTTCACCAATTAGAAACCACGTCAGATGAGAGGCTGAAAAACGAGCTCTTCCTCCAGCAAACAAGCAAGAGGACATGTTGAATTTGTCAACTGTCAAAGAAGCATTGGCCACTTCCCCTTTTTTTCCTCTTTCTTCCTCTCACATCTACCGAAACTAACAGGCCCATATATGCATGATCCAATATATGCGAATAAGCTTACCGCTTTGCATAGATCTCAAACTAGATGTGGCCAGCACTATCCATGTCTCCAAATGTGAAACATGACCATCTAGTGATCTTACCCGGTATGAGGTGGGAGAGGTTCGTACTTTTCGAGACACATTTTATCTCATGAGTTTTGGCGACTCATAAGCACGTGTGGCTCCACCTCCAATTGGTGTGAGCTTACGTATCACATAGAGAAGAGTCCACCACTTATTATCATACTTGATATTGACCTATGGCCCACCAAGTGCATGTGGTACCCCATTGTGGTCAATTGTATTCCCTGAACACTATTCTCGTACTACTAACCGTTGATATAATCGATATATTATATTATAAAAATAATATTTGAAAGCTTTTAAAAAAAATTTCCTTCTTTTTCTCCAAAAAAAGAGCACCAATTGCATTAGAAAATTTGTTGATTCAAGACCTTCTGGCGGGAGATTTACAGTAAACCAGCAACATGGTTTTCAAGATGGGTAAGGGCGAGCTCCCTCTTCTAGATTTGAGGTAGCTTTCTCGATACAGTAATTGTATATGGAGAAATCTTTTTCACAAAATTTGTACTCATCAAAACCAAAGTCGATAGAGGATATACTATTTCCATTATACCGAACAACCATGCACCTAGTTAGAGAGAAGGGATGACAATGACCCAAAAACAAAGCTTTATCCCCCAAGGCATACACCTCAACCAGTTTCGCCTTGTATTCTTCCCACTCCAACTTATAAACCCCAAAATGATTTCGTATTCAACCATGGATTATGGTATAGTCTAAGAAAACGAGGAGAATGTTATCGGATTCGACTAGGTGAGATTTAAAAGTATGATAATCCGAACTCATGGAAGCAATTTTTGAACACGTGGGTTCTTCCAAAATCACAGATGTGCAGAGTAGCGACAGTTGTCACATAATGATGGCCTTCGTAGAAGGTGTCTTGGAGATTCTGACTCTTGAATTCAGTGAAGGACATTTATAAGAGTCTAGGGCCAGTCTCAGTCCTGCAAAATGCTACTTCTAGACTTTAGCGCGTGGTGGATACAACCATAGAATCAGCATGTGAGAATCTAGGGGTTGTAAAAAAAATGATTTGCGTTATCTCACACATATCTCTAAAGAAAAATAGAGCCTTAGCTCATCGTAGGAGCCATCATAAAATTACAGATTGAGGTGCTCAATCTCGAAACCGCTGAGAGAATTTTTGAGAGAGATAAAGGCATCATCGATATTGATCAAGACAATCCAGCCATGAGACAATCTATGACATACAGCTCACCTCTCAAGGAAATATTCCTCGAACTCAAGAATCTGAGAGATTTTGATGCCGGAAGGAGGGAACTTGTGGTAGCTAAGGATGATCTCTTTTGGAGTCCAAGTCCATGTGGTGGCCTGTTATCTAGATGAGAGTTTAAGGATTGTAAAAATATGACCTGCATTATCTCACACAGATCTTTGAAGAAAAATGGAGCCTCAGCTCATCGTAGGAGCCATCATAAAATGGCAGAGTTAGGTGCTCAATCTCGACACCGCTGAGAGGATTTTTGAGGGAGATGGGAGGCATCAACGATGTTGATCAAGACAATAAAGCCATATGACAATCTACACCACACAACCTCTCAAGGAAATGTTCCTCGAACTTAAGGGTCTGAGAGGATCTTAATGTGGAAGGATGAAACTTGTGGTAGTTAGAGATGATCTCCTTGAAATCTAAGTCCATGTGGTGGCCTATTAGCCAGTGAAAGGCATGCTTTCGGTGTTGTAATGCTCCACAAGTGGCAGACTGAGCAAAACTGGATATAATCTTGATTATCAGTTAAATTGTGAGATGTGCTCAAGTGCATCTCATGGAAGTGGTGACCAACAGTCGATCTCGCAGATAGCCATTTTAATTTAGGGTTCAAGGAGAGGGTTTCATCTTTGGTAATTCTTGTTCCATATTTGCTGATTCGACAATCTTCTTACATTAAGTTTGTTTTCATATTTGATTTTTGATTCTCATGTCTTCGCCTATATCGAAATTTGCCACCCATCTTAATCTTCTTCAACTTTGTTTTCTTTTTTATCAAGTTCTTATTTAGGTCCCGCTTTGCACAAACTCTATTTGTTGATCTAAGAAGCTCTCATATTCATGATTCGCTTGCAAAGAGTTGTTGATTGTTCTCGCATCATCTTGCGCATATCTCATCTGTGTGGTTGTAGTTTCTTGTTCAATCTGTACAAAAATTCAATTAATCTTTAATCAATTGCAACGATCTATTTTGGTTACTCAATATCTCTTCTACTAAATTGATTTAGATTTTTGGTTAGTTTGGTTCAAACTATTTCAGATTGGTTTAGAAACAGTTCACTTTTGTTCAGCTTGGTTCAGTTTGGTTAAACACAACTCAGTTTAGTTTAGAATTCTGTTAATCTTAGTTGAAATTATTTTGACCATAAATATTGTATTTTAGGTCAATTTTGGTAAATATTGTGTCAGTCTTAGGTCTTTTGGTTGTTTTGAAGATAATACTGAAAGTGGATTTGATGGATTCTACTATTTCAACTAGATTTTGTATAGATTGGTATAAAGATTGACGATATAAAGCCCAATTTCAGCACTTTCAGCGTGAAGTTTAGTTGATATTTTGATTTTGAGATTTTTTTTTGATTTGAAATTTTGTTTGCATTTACATCATGTAGCAAGAGAGTAAATTTGCTAGTGAATTTATGTGAAAGATTCATTTTAATTCTCTGTTTCTATTCTGTTATGTTTTGATTTTGATAACTTTCAGTTTGTTTGGTTTGAATTCAGCAATTTGGCAACTGGTGAATCAACTATATTTTTTTAGTTCGGTTTAACTCTCAATCCTACATCTTCTGCAAATAAGTGGGAGATTTGTTTAGATTCTATTTTTAGTTTTCAACAACTTGGTAACTGGTCTTAGACGTTTCAATAATTTGTCAATTTGTTTTCGGCAATTCAACAACTCATCTTGTGTACAATTTAGCATATAATTTCACCAACTTCAGCTAAATAATTCAACATTAGCAATCAGAGATTTTCAGTATTAGTAACTCAACATTTTGATATTAGCACCAACAATTCACACTTTAGAATTTCAACAGTTTTAGCATTTTTTAAGTTTTTGTTGGTCATACTCTTGATGCCTGTACCATCGTGAGATTAAGGAGGAATTTTAGACATAATAGGTATATTATAGAAATAATATTTGAAGAATTTAGAGCTTTAATATTAATCATAGTCATATTTTGTTAGAGTAGGATTTGGTGTTGTATAATCTATTTGAGGAGACACAATTTCGTAAATTTATGTGACTTGTATTTTGTGATTCTCTTGAATATCAACAAAGATGTAGTTATAAAGAGTCTATAAAAATTAACATTTATACATATCTATAGTATAATATACCAAAAACAAAGATGTAGTGATTCACTTCAATACATTTGTAAATCTCTATAATATGATATACCAATTAATCTAACACCAATTATGGTCAATAATATTTCCTAAACATTTTTTCCATGACCTCGCTGATATCTTATTTAGTTGTCTGCTTTGTGCCCTATACAAACTTTTAGCTCATATATTGCAAATTGTTTACTGAAAATATTTAATTTTGTGCACCTCTTATATTTAGATGGAATTAAATTTGCATGTTTCAATAGTTGTTTTAATTAAAAGCATACATATTTTGCTTCACATGAAAAAGATTATTGGAGATGGATGTGATACATTCTTATGGTATGACCCCTGGTTACAAAATGAAAATTAATCAACTTGACAGGATTGAACTCACCTCCTGTCCTTTCTAAGCACTGGCGAGTTTTGACATTATTGATAATGGAACCTGGTCTCTTCATGAACATGCACTGCAAATTTGTAGGGACATAATTCAGCAAATCACTATATCCACTAATGCAGATTCATGATCCTGAACTGCTTCTAATAATAGTCATTGCACATTCAAGTCTGCATGGAATGTGGTGAGGGAGAGAGGTAATGCATTTGATTTGTTCTCCATTGTCTGGCAGCCTACTGCAGTCCCCAAAATGTCCATCTGTTTACTGAAAGCCATACACAATAAACTATTGATAAGGGATAAATTAATCACCATTGGTGTTGCTGATTCTGCTATATGCTCCTTATGTCTTCGTGCTACTGAATCAAGGGACCATCTATTTTTCTCTTGCCCATACTCAGAGGCGGCTCAATCTCTAGGGAGGCCTTAGGCGAAAGTTTTAAATGGGCGCTTTTAAAATATACTTTAAATAAGTAATTAATATTAACTAATATTTTATGTAATCAATATTTTATTGAAAAATAATTCGTCTAGCTTTTGAGATGCAAAATTTATAATCAAGCTATTGTATTCAAGTTTGGCTAATGCATCTTTACCATAGAGCAGTTGCAGGCCCTGTCGTCAGTCTGGGGCCTGGGCGACGGAGGCGGTGAAGAGCAGGGCAGCACAGAAAGAGAGTTTTAATTTGAGAAATTTTCTAATTATAATTAAATAGTTAAGGAGAGTGGAAGAGACGATCTGAAGAAGTAGAAGAGACTCCTCTAATTATAATTAAATAGTTATAGGGAGTGGAGGATATTAGCTTGGGAAAGTGTAAGAGAGTCATGCTTTTCCTCATAGTATAAAAAATGAAGGGGAAAAAAATAAAAAAACGTGGATTCTAGTTATGCCTGATAATCACTCCGGCACGCCCGGTTGAACAAACAAAAAGAATTTTGTATATTTTATATTTCTTATTTTAGTAAATTCTAATTTACACTATTATTTGGGAGGCCCCACTATATTTGGGGCCCTAGGCGACCGTCTCGTTCGCCTAGGGGTTGAGCCGCCCATGCCCATACTCTGCCTGTATTTGGTCTTTATGTAAGCTTAAGTTGAAATTAGATCCTGCAATTGGTACCTTACTTGAAGAGTGCAATGTGATCAAAACCAAATTTAAGGGTAGACATAAAGATTCTTTTTTAGCCAGGCAAGTACTGAAAGGGGCAACTTGGTATATTTGAGAGGAGAGGAACTCAAGGATTTTTCAGCAACAATCAAGACATAAGATTCTGGTGTTCAGGCACTTATATGAAGACATTCAGATCATTCTGAAAACCTGTATCTGGAAGACTAGGGGCATTTCTATATTAAACAACTGGGGCATTCAAGACTGATAAGCTTATCAATTAAAGCACAATGTCCAAGTACATTCAAGACTGATAAGCGTTTGTTAGCTGAGCCTAGAGCTATCTGGTGCATATTTAGTTTTGCTCATCAAGTATGGTATTCACGATTGCTTAGTTCTGATTCCTTTTGGTTTCAGTATCAATAGTTACTATATTAAGTATTTTATTTCTTGTAAGTGTTGTATTAGCTTTGGGTCAATTTAAGTACTTACTTAGTATGCAATAGTAGAGAGTGACGGTCAGGGTCCTCTCCTCTCTCTATAGTTATCTAAGAATAGTACTGAAGAGTAGCCTAGCTAATATGTAACATATGTACTTAAGTTTTTTTAATTTATCAATGAAATCATTTTACCTTCAAAAAAAAAAAAAAACTTAAAATTCTTTTCTGTACGCAATAATCTTAAAAACTAGCCATTCAATTCTAAATCCTTTATATATATGTAGTTCAGTGATATCCAAATGAGCACATGTCAACAAATTTTTAGTATGCATAAAATAATCAACGAACGAACTTGTGCAATTGCAATAGTCATGTGTTATTATAGAATTTAATGCTGGTTGATCCTATATGAATGATTTTAGGAAGCAATCTGACGTGAAGTAAACAAATTTATGAGTTTTAGATCTTCAAGTGTATTTGAAACAAATAGTCGAAAATTGAATTTTTTATATCCCAAATTACTATATCTTTCCAATGTGATTTCAATGCGACAGTTTAAGGGTCTAGTTGGTTGTCGTAATTGGCCGTAATTCATAAGTCGTAATTGGTGAATTTTTTACAGTTATAAATGAGTTACATGCATGTAAGTTTTACGGTGTTTGGTTGGTAATATAAAGTTGTAAGTGGGAAGTGTATTGTGTTTTACGGTATATAGTTGTCGTAATGTGTAAGTCGTAAATTGATCACAAAATTAACTATTTGGTGATTTAAAATTTTTTAATATTACAAATAACTACTAAAAAAACTAAATATTAAAAAAATTAATATTAATATTAAAAAATAATACAAATTTGTATGACAACAAAATTAACTTTAAGTGGGCTGTAAGTGAGTGAAAATTGAATTTAAGTGAGTGGTAGTTGAGTTGCGTAAGTTTTTTACGAATTACGATCCAAACAAAACAATATGAGGTGTGAACCATTTACAAATTATGATGTTTTACAACCTTTTACGCCTAAACAAACAACACCTATGTATCATCTCAAAATTCTGAAACTTTTACTTGAATTTTGTCAACCAGTCATTGGTGGGCCCACCTCTTGTACTTCCGTTGCCCACTTCCCAAAAAATTGTGAAAAGAGAAACCACAGCTCGTATCTATAACGGCCACAACGGTCGAAAACACTTACGCCCCCCCTCTCCCTCAAAAAACTTGGGCACGTTCAGCTTCAATATCCACCGCTGGATCATCACCAAAGAATCTCCCGCGTTCATTTCATTCTCGTGTCGACCAATCCTGACCGCCCGATCCGCCCCCAGAAGTCACGAGTCAACATTCTTGACTTGGAAAAAACCGAGTTAGGTTTCGCATTGGCGATCCGGCCTCGATATCACGTGCGCGTCACGTGAGACATCGAAGAAGGGTTTCTCTTTGCTCGCTCCTTTAGAAATCCCTCGTCGTCTTCGAAGCAGAGCCCTCTCCTTGCTCCCTCTCTCCTCGCTCCCTCTCCCGATCACACGCACACTCTCTCTCCCTCTACATCTAATGGCGGATTGCTAGGGTTAGGGTTTCCCCCTTTCGTTTCATTTCGCGCTCTTCTGTTCATTTTGTCACTTTCCCCTAATCTTTCTCGATTTCTCTTTGTTTCTAGTTTCAAATTCGAAGGCCGATCAAGAGATCGCTCACTGCGATCGTACCATTGGAAGACTCCCGCGCTCTCTGCCGTCCAGAGGTTAGTGCACTGCATTTGAGAGATTAGGGTTTTATCCGAAGATTTGATCCTTTTTATGAATTTTATGAAATAAACTTTTATTGGAATTCAGGCGAGAGATTTTTTGTAGTTGATGGATGCGAAAGAGGGGAACGGGCCATTGAGGACGAGCGACCGGTTGAGGCAAAGGAGGAAGCTTTATGGGCGATCCTTTTACTATTATAAGCCTGTGATCCGTAAGAAGAATAAGAATAAAAAGAGGACCGCTGCTTCACAGATTGTGAAGCGTCTTCACGAGAAGATAAGGGCGGTCCGAAATCCTAATTCCGATGTAAGGAGATTCCTTTGTTGCATGTTGGTGAATTGAGTTCCTTTTAGTGATGCGGATGGGCAAAAGTTGTGCTTCTAGTTTGAATGGATGTTTAGGCGGTAGTTTTGTTTTTATTAACTCAATTAGTTAATTAGGCAATGTAGGTGGGCTGTATTATGTGATTTTAGGGATATGGGAGCTAGTTAGTCATGTCTTAATTTAAATTTCAATGTTATCTAGCTGTATGAGAGGAAAAATATTTAGAAGATACAGAGTCTTGCTTTATTCAGGCAATTTCTGGTTATTTAAACTAGGATTGCAATGAAAAGAGAGAATGCCAACTTTTAATGTAGGCACTTATGTATTTTTCGACACCTGTAATATCTATTTTTATGCATATGTGTATGTATGCAAGATTTGTGTATACATATGCCTGAGTTTTGCATGTTAAGGTGCGAGACACTAATAGCAAGAATGACCCCATGCTCCATATTAGCGTGTTGGTATGCATGGGGGCATTTTGGTCTTTTGATTGGTGCTCAATTTTCGTTCTTGTGAGTGATAGACCGGACTTCTCAATCTGCATTCAAGTATTCGGCGATAAAGCTATAAGAGCATTTCTTCTTCTTTTGTTAGTGAGAACAAAATTGTTTAGGTTGTTTACCTAGAGAGGCTAGAGCTTATAAGTTATAGTATCAACAATTCACACAGATATGCATGTACAGAGATGTGCTGAAGCGTGTGTAGGCATTCTGCCAACCTTTTCTGATGCTTATCCTAGTTACCTCAGGCGTTTACCCATATAACTTTTGTCCATTCAGATCCTTCGATCAAGATTATGATTTCCTACGCATATTAATAGATCATCAGATCATGCTTTGACAAAGCCAAGCTACATCTGTCTTCAAATTTTTTGGAATCACTAGATTTGGCATTTTCGACGCTAGTTCTTTTTATGGCTTACATGACAGGTTTTCTGGCGGCTGAAGAATTAACAACCTCTCATCATTTGTTACTTTCACGTGTCCTCTGTAGATGCAAAACATTGTCCAGTTGTTTGGCAGCTAATTGTAGGACGCTTGTCATATGGAGTCTCTAGTGGCAAGTTTAGGAACTTTTGTGGTATTTTATTGTGTTCAAATGCAGGTCAGTTTATTGAAGACAGTATGTGAGCAATTGTAAGTGTTAATTTTTTAGCTGTTGTGGGCTGGATGCATGGTACACCAAGATTAAAAGTTTAATGGACTTGGGTTTGGTGTGTATGCAGCCTAAGGGTTCACTGTCTTGATATTCTGCAGTTTTATAGCACTAGGGCTTTCGGTAGACTATTGTCTGCAAATCTTAAGATAGCAATCATAAATTATAACATTTTGTAGCTAGCTCTAGGGTTACGTTGATGGGAATTCAGATCCCCCCCAAACAATCTCGTGCTAGTAGCTAAGTACACAACTGAAAGTACTTCAAATCAAAATTGTGAAGCAAAGCTCAGTACACTGAAGAATATGTAGAATTGCATTGGCACAAACAGTAGAACATGCATCACATGTGATTAATTCTCACAAACTATCTGAGCAAGTCAAATGATTACAACCTGTGATTTGTTACTTAATTTCCTAGAGAAGGGTACTTATAGGTTTAAAAGAAATGCATTGTTTATAACTTAAAGGATTTGATCAGAAATTAGTTTGATAACTTCAAGAGGATAATATGAAGGAGATTCATCTTAGATTGTTTAACATATGCAGCAGATACTGACGAGTTCGGCTGTTAGGAGTCATACTATCGTGGTTGAATTAGGTGCTAGGACCTTGGGTGGATCAAAGAAATCCCACATTGAGGCAGTAATAAAGGATAGTTGTTGCTCATGTTGACAGAGGGGATGGCCCTTAACTGGCCTGAATGGATACAAAGGATCCATTCAACTGACTCAAAAAGTTTGGGATATAGGTTTTGTGTTGTTGCAGCTGCTGGCTTTCTAATCTTTTAGTACATAATAACCAAATACCTGTTGCCCAAAATCATGTTAAAAACTAGAATATATAACAATGCTTCAGATTCTATTGGCTATTTCCTGATGTTAGTCCGTAGGTATCATATTTTGCCATTTGAAGAAAAGCAGCAGACATGATATATCCTTGCTGAATTGATATAGTGAAGAAACCATGCATGTTATACATAAGAAATTTCGATGATCATTTCTAAGCCCTTTCTTGAGGTCATAATCTTTTGATGCAAATGCTATTTAACATTAGTTATGAGATACTGTATGTCCTTTTTATGCCTTTTGTTAAAGTAACTGTCAGTTTCATATTACCTTTATCTTCTTTATCAGCTCTCAAGTTAATGCCTTTAAAGCAATTTCCCGTAATGACAAAGTAAATCAGTAGGCTACTAGAGTAATTGATCATGTGATAGCATTTTTGTTTATTTGTATGTCTGGCTTTTTGCATAGCTAAGGTGTTCATTGCTGGAATCTAGGTCATTCTGCTGACTGCATTGGGGCGCAAATGACAATGAATTACCAAATTAATCTTGGATGCTAACAAATTATGTGCCTTCAGACGAATTTTGAACAACCTTTCAGAGTCCATGTTGCTAAGGTTTTGCCTAGCAACCAGCATGGCTCCTCAAAGTGTTGGGGTTCGATTTAATAATATTTTCATGCTAGGCACTTAACCCTTTGTCATGTGGATTAGATAGCTAACAGTACATCGCTAGAAATTTGATTCCATATGGCTGCTTATGTTGATAAATTTTCTGAGCTAATACCAACAGTAATCACATCTTAACTTCCTTTAAGATAAAGCTGATACTGTTTAGAGTATCTCATTATTTATCTTAAAAGTAACAAAGACATGATTCCAGCCACAAAAGGCCTGTACTTATGATCAAAGGGAAAGAAAGACATTGAAGTTTGGGAAAATTTGTAGGACTTTACTCTCATCATGATTCCCGTCAAACTACAATGATCTTATCTCCTGATTCCTACTCTAACTTTCTTATGTCAAATTATATTCGAATATATGTATTCTACAGTCAAAGTTCTTCACCTGTATGTAGTTCCAGCCAGCTTGTAGCCTGTAATAATACATTTCTTCTTCTGTGTACAGTCTATTGCAACAAATCTTCGCCGTTCAACAAGAAAAAGGAAGATTTCTATCAATCTTGATGACTACGAGACAGACAGTTCAAGAACAGATGACGATCTAATGGTGAGATTTTATACTCTCCCATATATGGAATATTTATAGAGGTTAGTTGTTAGCTTAGTTTCTTAGGGGTTTGAATAGGTGCTTTTAATCGGCCTTATTTTGTAACTGAAATTGCTGCATCTCTTACAGACACCAAGGTTCCGTTCGTCTAAAAGGAAGGCTGTAAACAATGCTAATCATGATGAAATATCCGCCTACTCAAGAAATAAACAGGTACCAAACAATAAATACCTTCCACGTCGGGAAGGATTACGCCCTCGAAAATCAGACCGGGGGCCAAGGGAGCAGCCATATCAAGAATCGGAAGATGAACACGAAAGCTCTGAACCTCAGGCTGAGCAAGATGATACAGAAAACGGAAATGGCCTTGAGGAGGATGGGGGGGATGAAGTAGAGGGAGAGGGTGATGAAGGGGAGGATGTAGAGGAAGATGAGGATGTAGAGGAAGATGAGGATGATGAAGATGAGGAAGAACAGGGACGAAAGCGATATGATCTACGAAATCGTGCGGAGGTTCGTAGATTCTCTTCGGAGAAAGATGGAAAACAAAGACCACGTTCCCCTCGTAGAATATTGCATCATGGAATGAGTTCCAAAAACAGTAAAGATATGAGGAAGAGTAGTTCTCGAGTTCATAAGCGACCTCGATTATCAAGACCTGATGATTCTGATGATTCTCTTCTTGTGGATGAGTTGGATGAGGGTCCGGTTGTTCCATGGATGCGTGGAGGAAGAAATGGAGCACCAATGCTTTTTGGGGGGTTGGATATGCATGGCTCAACAGCATGGGGATTAAATGTTGCCGCCTCTGGATGGGGTCATCAGGGCGACACTTTTGCTTCTATTACTACTGGTGCACAAACTGCTGGACCGAGTTCGAAAGGAGGGGCAGACATTCAGCCATTACAGGTTGATGAAAGTGTGAGTTTTGATGACATTGGCGGTCTATCAGAGTACATCGATGCCTTAAAGGAAATGGTATTCTTTCCCTTGTTATATCCTGATTTCTTTGCAAATTATCACATTACACCCCCACGGGGAGTTTTGCTATGCGGTCCTCCAGGCACAGGGAAAACATTGATTGCTAGAGCATTGGCTTGTGCTGCCTCCAAGGCTGGTCAAAAGGTCAGCTTTTACATGCGCAAAGGTGCTGATGTTCTTAGCAAATGGGTTGGGGAGGCAGAAAGACAGCTTAAATTGCTCTTTGAAGAAGCTCAAAGAAATCAGCCATCCATTATTTTCTTTGATGAAATTGATGGGCTTGCTCCTGTTAGATCTAGCAAACAAGAACAGATTCATAATTCTATAGTTTCAACTTTGCTTGCTTTGATGGATGGTCTTGATTCTCGTGGTCAAGTTGTTCTGATTGGGGCAACAAATAGGATCGATGCTATAGATGGAGCCCTACGTCGCCCTGGAAGGTTTGATCGTGAATTTAACTTCCCTTTACCTGGCTGTGAAGCTCGTGCTGAGATATTAGACATTCATACACGCAAATGGAAGGAGCCTCCCTCAAAAGATCTAAAGATGGAGCTTGCTGCTAGTTGTGTAGGATATTGTGGAGCTGATTTAAAAGCTTTGTGCACAGAAGCTGCCATTCGTGCTTTTCGCGAGAAGTATCCTCAAGTGTATACCAGTGATGACAAGTTTGTCATAGATGTTGATTCCATAAAGGTTGAAAAATATCATTTTCTAGAAGCGATGACTACAATCACTCCTGCAGCACATAGGGGTTCCATTGTGCATTCCAGACCCCTAACTTCAGTTGTTGCTCCAAGTTTAGACAGACATCTTAGAAGAATCATGGAACATATAATGAACATTTTCCCCTCCCTATCAAACTCAGATATGAGCAAGCTGTCTGTGTTCTCCTATGGCTCTACACTTCCTCTAGTCTATAGACCTCGCCTTTTGATCTGCGGTGATGAAACTGTTGGGCTGGTAGTTATCTCTGCTTGTTTCTTGATATGGAAAAGTTGTCATTTTTGTAGCGGCACCATAGTCTTAAAACCTTACTTACCTTTTAGTTTAACAGGATCATGTCGGACCTGCTGTCTTGCACGAGTTGGAGAAATTTCCTGTACATTCTCTTGGGCTGCCTTCTCTTCTTTCTGATCCAAGTGCTAAGACCCCAGAGGAGGCTTTGGTACACATATTTGGTGAAGCAAGGAGAACAACTCCTTCAATATTATATTTGCCTCAGTTTCATTTATGGTGGGAGACGGTAAGTACTGAATTTTGTGCATAAAGTTTCACTAAGGTGAGTATCTCATTTAAATATTTTGAGAAGCGACATTATGTTGTGTTCTGACAGTCATTTCTTCTAATTTCAGGCTCATGAACAGCTCAAGGCTGTCTTAATGACCCTCTTGGAAGAACTGCCATCTGATCTTCCCATATTATTATTAGGAACATCGTCAGTGCCATTGACCAAACTAGATGAAGATTCCACTGCCATATTTGCGCTACATAATGTGTATGCATTTCTATTCTAGTTATTTAACTGTTATATGCCCCTTCCTATTAAACCCTTGTTTTCTTTCGAGAATCAACATTGTATCCTATGTCCGCTCTTATGCTTTATCTGTTTCTTACTTTTTATTATCATTTATCATTCATTTGTAAGAGAATAGTTGCTTATACGCTATCAGTTCGACACACACACACACATATATTATGATTAGACATCTCCAAGTAGAAAATGGCTCTGGGGTTGCTGAGAACTTCGAGATTCGTTTGTCAGGAAATCTGTTCTTGCTTTGGTAATGAGAGGTTCCAAGAGCATGATGTCAGCATTTAGGGGGAGGAAACAAGGTTATATAGATGATGGTGAACTGCATGGGGAAGTCCCTTGAAGGGATCAAAGCTAAAGTATTTTAATTTTGAGTAATAAAGAAGAAATAGTCATAAGGGAATTGTTGGAAAGAATGCACGACATAAGGTGACTGTTAATTATTCAGCTGAGTAAAGACTAGTGATCTGCGAAATGAGACTTGCATCAAAGTGGTTGGTGCATTCTAAAGTACTTGAATTCAAGAAATCTATGTACTTCCTTTGCTCTTTTATTGCATTACCAGTTAAAAGCATGACCAAATAAATGTACTGCATTTGCTTATATCATTAATGCTCCACTGCAGGGACCTTGTTTATAGTTACCTTGGATTTTAGCACCAGCACATAAGGATTATCATTATCTTTATGGTTTGAGATGAAAACCTGGAATTTCTTTGGTGGAGCTTTCAAGACTTTTAAGTCACTTGATAATGAACCCAATTTGATGGCACACTTTTGGAAGCAAATCTTTTCCATTCAAATTCGATTACAAGAACACCAAGATAAAGATCCACTATGTTCAGGTTGATCTACATCACTTAGGAATGCTGAAAGACCAAAAATTAAAGTGTTTTAAAGATTCCCCCTTCATATCAAAGTTGGCACAAAATGGACGGTTCACGAACAAATGTTTGGATCAAGAATTTTTATGATGAAAACCATATATCAAGATAGCGTGCTAGTTTTAGCCATCCATTTGTGCTTGGTTGATGCATGGGCAAAATAACTTTAAAGTACTTGATTTTGTTCCTTGTATTTAGGAAAATGATGTGAATAAACTTTTATGGAGTGGATCTTCCATTTGAATTACGTAACATTGAATTTTAATGGAAACTGTTTGGCACCAAATCCTTCAAAAAATTGCAAACTGTATCTCGGCTTCATATGTAAATAGTTTAACTATAGCTTCTACATCTGAGGAGTATTTCATTAGTAAAATACACATACCAATTTCATTTAGACATTACTTTCCCCAAGCAACCAACTTGTTATCTTTCTTATCTTTCAAGATTAGTGCATGGAAAAGTTCATGTCCAACCAACTCTTAGCTAACCTTTGAGGCTACACGTAACTATTCTACTTGGATTCATCCTGTTTGACCAATCAGACCACCAATCAGGTCGTAACGGCTGTTGATTGACTTTGGCAATGGTTAAACTCTACCTGAAAGTCACTGCTGTCTGAATTTAGATTCTATATCAAACAATGACATGGCTGCAGTGTTGTAACTCTGTTCAGAGAAATGTTATTATATTTTGTAAACCCTTCTGGAACTGCATGATTGCTTTTCTTCTTAGAAGAGATGTTTTTTCTCTTTCAGCCTGAGGTGTAAGATATATTCATGACTACAAGTGGAAGACATTAGAATTACAAATGAATGATTTAACATGTAACTACAGGTTTTGGTCCATTAACATGACCCTGCCACAAGTTTGATTTTGATTTAGACAGGATGCATTTAATGTGCATGAAGCTTGTATGCAGAGAGAAAATTGAAGCATTTTAAAATTTTGGTTTTTCAGTCAAGAATTGAGCAAATATTCCAGATAAATTGTGCTTCGATGATACAAAGAAGTTCAAGAAGACTTATCTGAGACTTGCCTTGTTTCTTTGTGTACTATTTTGCAAGCCTTGATAATAATGTGCAATGCAATTAAGTCTTGGATGGTTCGATTTCTTGACTCATCTTCAGGTTCCACATGGTATGGCTATTCTGCTATGCCTTATAATAGTCCTTAATACAATATGTTTAGTGATACTTTCCTCTGATGGTTGCGTGCTGTCACTATCGTATTTGTGCATTTTACCTTTGGTCCAGTCACAGTTGCAGATTCTGTGATGGTATCTTTGATCAATGTCAACCAACTTATGGTACAGTATCATTGAATAGGTATCTAGTGGATAAACCAACCCCAGATGACAGGTCCAAATTTATTGAGCAATTGGTTGAAGCTGTCTTCTCCTTCCAGCTAGAAGAATCAGCAAGTAGATCAAAGAAACCAGACCACTTCCAGAACTCCCCAAGGTACCAAAGGAAGTGAGCGGTCCCAAAGCTTCAGAGTTAAAGGCCAAAGCAGAGGCTGAGCAGCATGCCCTTCGCCGTTTGCGGATGTGTCTCCGAGATGTCTGCAACCGGTATGCTTCTTTTTCTATCTTTAAGTGTTAGGCCTATACTGATGTGTGAACTAGATTTCAGTACCAACTGAAGTATTTAATCCTTGATGTTGTTTGGTTGGCTGAGGATTATGTTTAACTTCAGTTCTTGAGGGACTGCCTTCCCTCTAACTATGTGTAGTCTGATATCTGCATAGAGAGGTATAATGCTAAAAACTGGAGTAAATATTGCACGGACCACACTGGATTGTTCAGATCATCAAAGAGTTTGGTCATTATTAATATTTTTACCCTTTTCATTTACACTATTGAATCTCCCAAGTCTGCTTTAATGTAAAATTTGATGTTTGGTCACCCTTTTCATTTACACTATTAATGTTTTAAAGTTTTCACCTACCAACCTACACAGTCGACCACCAGAATGGGTGATCCACATCGTTCATCTTGGTCCTTCACATCATGAAGCATATATGGCTAAAAAACTATGCATTCACAAAGCTTTTAAACCATCCATCAAATATTCCCTTTTGTTATATACCAAACGGTCCTTCATTTTTTAACTTATTAAATGAGTTATTAATGCATTAGAAATTTCAAACCACAATTTTCTATCCAAATACATTTTGTGACATGTATAGCTGCTGTTGGATCCTCCATTATGGTGGCCTATTTATTGTTTGAGAGGTGGGAATAAACTTTAAATGTGTTCCTAAACAAAGTTGAGAGAGAGAGAGAGAGAGAGAGAGAGAGAGAGAGAGCATGTTACTTTCGAAAAGATTTGAGGCTAATCCTTCACATTGAAATTTAGTGATATTGTATTCAGACGGAAAATCTATGCTTTTAAATTGATCTACATCATGTAGAGATCTAAAAACAAAAACAATGAAGCGAATTTGAATTTTTTGCTTATGCATCAAGTAGTACAAGATGGGCAGCGGAAAACAGCATGTTGCTTAGTTCTATCGTTTGAGGTGTACGAATTCTTGATCTAAACACTAAAAAAAACCCAAAGCACAAGATTTTTCTAGGTCCCAAAATCCCAGATCATTAAATTAAACAATTCAGTATTTTTGGAAGTCAATTTTGTGCTTTCTTGATGCATATAGGAAAGAGATACACATTTGATTTTGATTTTCAGCACTCTAAATGATATAAGATCTGTGGATTTTCGTAAACATTGCTTCTGAATCATTGAATTTGAATGTGAAGAGATTTGTTTCCTCTTAAACTCCCTGCAACTGCACAAAAACTCCGAAGTTGTGAGGTTGAAGGTAATATTTTTATATTCTAACACTATCGCAGTTGAACGCCTTTTTCTATGGACCAAGAACCTTAGCTCTTGTGTGACGAGTACTCTCTCTCTCTCTCTCTCTTTTCTCTCTCTCTCTCTCTCAAAAGATGTGCCCTGTGGGATTTTAGAATGGGTTGTTCTCATGCCATTTTTAAGACTTGCCACAGCACCTGAACTCTTGAGTGATTGAGGGTAATATTTTTATATTTTAACACTTCTGAGTCTTTCCAAACGATTCAAGTCTATCTCTTTCTTTATGCATGGCAAAACAAGATCTACAATGCCGTTGTAGATGCCTATCTACAATGGATAGCATGTGGGGGAACTGTGGCCCATCTTATGGACCTGATACATCTTGATCCACACACATTGTTAGCCTATGTATGAAATATCGAGTGATATGGATATCATCTACATACACATGTTCATTGAATTCTTTGAAAACACACTATTTCTTCCAGTAAAATGAAAGAATTTCATGCAAATGGTAAATGATATCCAAATCACTTGATATTTCATACATAGTTGAAGTAACATGTGTAGATGAAGATGGATGGCGTGGAACTTTGCTTCACAGTGTGCTATCCATCTACAATGGCACTGTGGATTCTTGTGGTCATCCCATGGATAATCCACGCCGTACAGAGGGAGGGAGGGAGGGATTTTCGTATTCCTTCTCATCATTAAGAAGCTCTGTCCATTGAATGAGGTTGATATGGAGAAATCTGCCCAATGGTTATACAGTTTAAGCTCATTCAGTTACTTAGACACCCTTTCAGAAATCTAAGGACATCCCCAAGTTGTCTTTCTACCTCTCTGGGACCCATGTGCTTGGATATATGCGGATTGTTTTCTGTATAATTTTCTAAAGCTGATTCACTTATTCCACTATGCTCTGCAGGATTCTGTATGATAAACGGTTTAGCGTGTTTCATTATCCAGTCTCAGATGAGGATGCACCAAATTATCGTTCCGTTGTTCAGAATCCGATGGATATGGCTACTTTATTGCAACGTGTGGACTGTGGGCAGTATCTTACACGTTCAGCATTCATGCAAGACTTTGACCTTATTGTGGCAAATGCAAAGGTATCTTTTGATGTACTTTAATCTCACAATGAATGCTTTGTTTTTCTTAGTGATATGATTTAATGTCTAAATCTCCACATTGCAATTTTTTAGCATGTAGTTGTATCTACGTGCAATGATGCATGTAGATTATTGGTCTTGAACTTTCTGTGTGTTCTTTAATGTTGTCTTTTGAATCCTATCTATAGGCGTACAACGGAGATGATTATAATGGTGCTAGGATTGTTAGCAGAGCTTATGAGCTTCGAGATGCGGTATGTTTATAGTAAATTGCTATTAAAAGAAATCTTAGATTTTAAGGCAAAATTCTATCTATACTGGAAATTTAGGTGATCCTTCTTTTCTCAGGTACAAGGTATGTTATCACAGATGGATCCAGCTTTGGTCTCATTTTGTGACAAGATTGCAGCACAAGGGGGGCCAGTTCATGTGGCAGATGACATCGGGGGCTTGTGCCTTCCATCAGTACCAGTTGTTCAACTGGCTTCTGTAACTAGAACAAGTGCCCGACTTCGCAATGTTCAACCAGAGGTGAACTTATCACAGAGTTATGAAGCATTGAAGCGGGGGAAGAAAAACACAGAGAATGAGCAAGCAGGTAATTGTTTTCTCCATTGTAGTTATAATTTAAATGTTAATGCTTATTTCTCGTCACTGTGTCATGTGATGGTTGAACTCAATTTGATTTAGTAAAAGGATTATGTTGTTACAGTAGCAAGCTAACAATGATGGTTCTAGTAACACGAATCTGCTGTTTCGGAGCAATCAGTATGAGATGTGATTTTGATAAAGACTTGGAAGGATCTATGATGAGAAACAAAATGAATAGCTTTTTTTTTTTTTTTTTTTTGGGTGTGGGGGGGGGGGGGGGGAGTAATACAAATATATGAACAAAAGATAGAGAAGAATTAGAGTCTTTAAGTCTAAAGACAAATGACAAGAAGTTTCTCGGTGCAGCCGTGAAGAACTCAATAGTTTCTTTCTAAAGAAATTGATATCTCAACTAATGATTCTTTCTCAACAAACTTCAGCTACCAAGAGAGAGAACTCATGTTTAGTTTTCTTTAATAGGCTTTCAATAGAAAAGAAACTCCAAAATTAATCTTTTGGAGGAAATTGCAACTATTACTATACTAGTAATTGCTATTAAGAAGCTGGATCAAGTAGCAAACATGCTTCTTGGTGTGGAGCCTGTGCATAGAATGTTAAGCGTTAACATAATCACATCAGGTGGAAGATATGACTTCCTCAATGGATGAGAAAATGAGTAGTATGGATGATTTGACCTACTAATATATCTGATTTATGGAGTAGGTGGGTTGCCTGCAAATGTGGACTAGTCATATTTTCCCCGTCAGTTCTCCCTCGCAAAATATTCCCCTCAGTGTTTTAGGCTGCAAGGGGAGATTTGGAAACATATGTGTGTTGACAGTGGATCGGGCATTCCTTTCTGAAGGTGCTATAACACTACTCACAAAGCAGATTGAGTGAATAAATTAAGCTTAACCACGTGATTGGTGCTTTAGGTAGTAAGCAGTGCACTGACCAGCAACAATGACTTTTTAGTATTTTGCAGACATTATGCACAATATAGTGATCTACCATGAACATTGATAAACTTTACATCTTTGCTTAGTGTCATGTCACAAAGAACTTGCTTTCATTTATCGTTACTGGTAAACTCTATCAAATATTGCTTTGTAATTTTTCTGCTACTAATAAACATGGGAGACTCACATGCTTATATTGTTCCTCAGTTGAAGTTTGAACATAGCAATGAGGTTCTGCCTATACTAAATTTCTTGAATGAATATCCATCTATATTGAGGGCACATGAGGAATAGTTCTGTTGATGAAAATCTACGGTTGAATGTGTAGAATTAAGATTGTTCAAGCTTATATGGGGCTAAAATTAGGTTTTTTTTTTTTGGGGTATTCTACTTGTACTGAGTTCGGAGAAATAGATAAAATTTTAAGGAAGAAGAAACAACGAGAAACCTGCGATGAACATTGAATCTTGGCATAAACAAACTTTTTAAATAAATGCATCAATATTTTCATTGACTTTCAGCCTTTAAATCAGCTTTTATGTAGAAAGATAAAGTTTCATTTGTAAATATGAGATCTTGTTCAATTACTAGTTTATTTGAATCTCAAATTCTGAACAGTAATTGCTTTCTGTCTCCAAATCTGCCGCTTGCTCTTCCGCACACAATTCCCATCACAATTCTTTGTTGGAAACAATAATTAATATCCAGTTGTAAGTAGAACCTAGATCTCCTTTCCTATATCATCTCTAAATCAACTCAAACTCCCTGTCACTTAAATAAGACTTAGTAGAAATGAAAAAAAAAATAAAAATCTGAAAGTAATCTGATCACATTGAACTACAGGTTTATTTCAAAAGATGAAACTTGATATTCTAAAATATAATTAGTTCCTGTTTCAGAAACTGCCACACTCTTCTGCACATTATTCCCATCCTAAAATATTGGAAACCATAACTAATATCCAGTTGTAAGTACAACCCAGAGCTCCTTTCCTACATTATCTCTGATTAAATTTAAACCCCCTACCACATAAATAAGACCAGGTAGAAATGAAACTCTTAGCTTTGAAAGTAAATAAGCTTCTAAAACTCGTAGATCTCTTTCAAAGATATGGTAAATAATTGTCAGTTAAAGAAATGGAAGAGATTGGAAACAGTCGCAAAGTAGAAAAGGAATCATGCAAGCTTGGAAATCAAAGGGGGGCAGGAAATGAATTGCATAGAAATAAAACTAGTGTACCTAATCAAATGAATGAAATACTAAAATTCAATCCATCTCATCTATATAAAGAAGCTAAGTGGTCCTTTTAGAGAGAAAATTAACTTGTTCTGAGAATCTACTACCAATTCAAATACTGAATTGGCTTTTATAAGAGAAGGATGCTTACAATAAGCAAAGGATTCCACGGCCTTGTTGGCAAGAAGAGTTAGGTCAACAATTGGGCTAATTCTTGCAACTCTTGCCAAACGGCTTTAAATTGGTAATTAAAATGGTAAGACGTAAGAGTTAACAAGTAATCCTGACTTGCTAAACTACCTAGAAATTCCAAACTTGCCATTTCTTAAAACCCCAAAAGCACCTAATTCTTGAATTACTATGCCACCAAAATCTTGGAATTATCCTCTCTTCTTATTTCTCTTTATTTTAAATCCCTACTCTTGCTGATTCTATATCTATCCAAACAATCAATCTAAACTTAATCCCTAACCCTTCTACTATTCATCTCCAAAAACTCATAACTCTTATCTCCCTAACTCTTGTTGCTAAACACAGCCTAAGTAATATCTAATTTAAAAATATAAAATCTCGGCCATCTTTTTCAGTTGAAACCATGGAAGATGTCAGCTACCGCATTAATTAACAGACACTTTAATGACTTTCTCGTGCAGGAAGTAATGTGTATTTTGATGGTTCATTGGAAAATCAGGGTTCATGCACAAACTATGGTTTAACCTGATGTTTAAATCTGCATATTTGCTGCAGACCCGCACCCAAAGAGAAGTTGACATGCATTTCCATGGTTGTAGCACTTGAACTTGGCCTACAATTCCTGTCGAATTTGAACTCAAGCCCATGCAACATAACCCATGGCTCCACCTTGACTCTAACAATGAAAGCCAAAGTTGAAACATGCAATAGACGGTCTCAACATAGTTTCATGACGAAGTCACGAAGGGAACTGGTTTGACTTCCTATTTTCAAATAAATCCTCTCAATAATTGACACCACTAGTCCAAAAATGCTATAGCAAATCTTGAATGAGTAGAATTTTGAAAGGGTTGAGACTTGAGAGGTAAGAAAGATTCAGTATGTGATAAAAACAGATGAAGATTACAAACTTTTTCCAAGAAATTTCTCTTAAAGAAATTAATCTTTTATTGTATAGTTGCTTCCTAATGCAATAAGATTTATCTACAAAGAAGATAACTTCAACTTGTGGCTACCTTTATATATGAGCAACAAAACAAATAAACTCCAAAGTAAATCCAAGCAGTCCGGGAATTAAAGAGTAGATACAATTTCCTAGTATTGTATCAATAAAACCTAAGTAACCAAAAATAGATCCAAGTAGCAAATTGGCTTCTTGGTTTGGAGCCCATTCATGAAATATTGAGTGCAGGAAACTCATTTATGTAAATTGTAAAGTACATTTTTATGGTAATAGATTCAATTGTGCTGGAGATTTTCTTATTCTTAAATATTAGAAAGCATGAGAGAGTCCACACAAATGAGACAAGGTTGAAAATGAGAAAAATACATGAAAAAAGTGAACAAAATATCTTTTGTTGTCCAATATAGTGTACATGTTTAATACTAACCTCACCACTTTTAATACTTTTCTTCTATGTTACTTTTTGCTAATGCAATGTTCTTTTCATTAATTGGATATTTGTCCTTTGCACTAGCTGAATTTGGAAATATAATCTATTCAGAAGGGTGGTGATGGGGACATTGACGATCCAACTTGCTATTGGAAGACCTATTCATTCAGGAGACAGAAAGCCTGAGATTGAATCTAATTAGGGATAGGAGTTGTCTTTGATTAAGAGTATGAGTTTGTCTTTTATTAGGAGTAGGAATAGTTTTTTATGAGTCTTTATTTTATTTATCTATAAATACTTGTATGATTTATTTTAACAATGAATGTTATTGAAATTTTGAAACTTTAATTGTGTTTTTTTTGAAATCTTTGTGTGCGATGCATGAAGTGGGTGGGCGATTCATCTGAGTGTGAAGCCTGAATTGTTATCTTTTACCTAATATCTAAAAACCCCAGATTTGTTCTTTTACAACTCCACAAATCCTAGTTTTTCCTCTTCTATTTTGTGTCAAATTGGTAATTGATGGGGATATTAACGATCCAGGTTGGTCTATTGGAAAACCTATTCACTCAAGAGATAGAAAGCCTGAGATTAGATCTGATTAATAGTAATGTTTCTTTTGACAATAAATGAGTTATTAAAATTTTGAAACCCGAATTGTCTTTCTTTTATCTTTGTGTGTTATGCATAAAGTGGTTGAATGATTGATTCACCAGTGTATGAAACTTGAATTCTTATCTTTTCTAAGATTTTCACAAACCCTAGATTTGTTCTTTCTAACCCACAACAAACACTAATTTTTCCTTTCATCCTGCGTCAAATTTGATATTAGAGGTAAAATTTCTCATTTTCTCTATGAAATCTAAAAATCCCTAGATTCAGATCTCTTTTTGCTCCTTTTCTCTTCCAAAATCTTGTAGTTTTTTTTTTTGTAAAAAACTATTGTTCATCATCTTCTCCAAAAATCCCCGAAAATCACAAAAGTTAATGTTCCATCGTCTTCTTCTCTCTTCTTCCCCAACTCCTAACTTTCCCTTGTCCTTCTTTGTCGTCGATGACATCCTCGCCCAACAACCTTATCAGCCTTGCCTACAAACAAGTTCGAATCGAACTTGTTGCCGTAACAAACCGGATTGCAATCCAATAACATGTTCGAATTGACCTCGGCCCCAGATCCGACTCTGAGTCGAGATCTCAACACGATTCGAACCTTGCTGCTGCCTTCATCTTTATCCTCTCGCGCCGTGTGCAATCGACAATGACCCACCAACACCCTGATTTCTTCCATCAATGCCAACAACTCTCGAACCCAATTGCAGACCTTGTTGTCGCTCCTCACCAACAGATCTCGCCATCACTTTAATTCTTGCCGACGTCTTCGACAAATTAGGTCACCGCTGTTGACGTCACCGTTCAAATCTCGATCGCACCGACAGATCTGATCCAATTCAACATCCTTCAAATTCAGGTTTGATCTTCAACATAATTTGGATCCAATTTTGCCCAATCCGACCCTCTCTGCAGACCCGACCCGCGACGACAGTTGTAGACCTGACCCGTTTGTAGAGTTAGGCCTGTAACAATTCAGATTTTATTTTTCCGTTATTTCTCCGTCGTTCTGAAGCTGATTCAAGCCACTTTCGAGGCGTTGGACTCATGAGAGATACTCCTTCACATCCTGATGTCTCTACGAGGAAGTTTTGACATAATGGATAGCGAGCTATTGAATCAGAATTTTATGGAGATTAGAGCCTGTCGGGAAGACCTACATAAGTTTAAGAAAGAATAACTGCTGAAAAAGGCTATTATGGAGATCATAGCTTGCCAAGAAGAACTACATAACTTTAGGGAAGACACAAGTTTAGGGTAAAATTGAGGGGGACAAAGTCACATTCAAAGCCAGCTACGCCTGAGTAGAAGTCAGATCTGGAGCCAGCTATGCCTGTCCAAAAGTTGGATCCAGGTCAGTTATGCCATGTACAAGTCAGATTCAGAGCCAGCTTCAATGTCATATCTTGAACTAGGGCTAGAGGTACATCTATGGAAAAAAATCAGAGGTGCTGCCAGAATCAAGTTTAGAGTTCGATTTGAGTTCAAACACCAATCAACTGAATGAGTCCGGAATCGAGCCTGAAGCGTCGCTTGATCCGATGCCATTGACTGGGTTCGAACTCGAGCCTAAAGCAGTACTTTTGATCCATAGCCACTACCGTTAGAGTTGGTCACATTGTCCAACAAGTCATCATCAATTCAACCTTTTATATTGACATCCTCAGATGAGTATGATTCCTTTCGAGTCTTTTCTTACTAGGACGTCTTATATAAAATGGGAATTTGTTGCAGTTCATAGCTGTCGAAGCCATGACCAACATCCAGTTAAACCTTTACATTCGAGATTTTTCGTGGTGTCGTATTTTATAACTTTAAAACTAAAGGATGAGTTTTCTCCTATCAGGGGAGAATTGATAGGGATATTGACAATCGAACTAGCTATTGGAAGACTTATTCGCGTAGAAGATGGGAAGCTTGAGATTGGTTCTGATTCATGGTTCACAGTCGCGGTCTCGGTCGCCGACTCGGTGGGCACTGAGACGGATCGGTCTCGACGACTCGGATCGGTATCGGGCGATACGCGCAAAACGCTATAGAGAAAGCTCAAAAAATTCTGAAAAAATCACGACAAATTTAAAAAAAAAATTTAGACATCCACATTCATGTATCACATGTTCAAAATATATCACCTAGCATACTAAATATAAAGCGAAAGTATAAATACACGCGTCGTCGATAGAAGCATATCAAAATACATACACAATAGAGTAAATTACACAAACTACATTCATAAATACATGCTAATATAGTTATTTCACATTGAATTGCGATGAGGCACAAAATCATCATCATAATGCCGAGTTGATCGAGTCAACTCTGATTCTCGGCCGAGTTGGCCTCCTCTGAGTTGAGCCGACCGACTCGTAACTTGGACTTGTCTCGGAGAGGGCCGAGACGGATACGACTCGGCCGACTCGTCTCCGACTCGGCCGAGTCTTTGACCCATGTTCTGATTAGGAGTAGTAATCTTTTATTAGTAGTAGTCAAATTTTTGTCATGCATAAAGTGGGTGAGCGATTCACCTATGTGTGAAACTTGAATTCTTATCTTTTTTCTGATTTTCGCAAACTCTAGATTTGTTCTTCCTCAATCCCACCACAAACACTACTCTTTCCTTCTGTCCCGCGTCCGGTGGCTAGTTTGTAATTAAAACTAGACATGTTTATATTGGAAGTTGGCAGATTTTGTTGAATATAAGTGATTTTTCTAGAAGTAAATTACAAACAAACTAGATATTTTGTATATAAAGAAAAACTATATATAAATATATATTGTTCACAAATAAAAGTAGACACTTAATGTATAAACAAAGGCAATTTATGTATAAAGGTAAACAATTATTAACTAAATGTAGACAATTTATTAATAAAGGTAAACAATTAGAAGTTAAAAAGTCAATTTACGATAAAGGAAGGGAGACAACTTACAAACAAAATTAGATAGTTCATAGATATAAGCAGACAATTGTATATAAAGATAGATATCTTATAAATAAAAAGAGAAGATAATTTACATATAAAGGTAGGCAATTGTTGACGAGATAGACTTGTGTAGTTCCGGAAGGATTCAAGCCCGAATCTTTCCCACTCAAATACCAACATCCGGCATTCAAATACAAGATCCATTCCATTGAAGTTGATCTCTATTATTTAATGTAACTAAAAATTTAAAAAAATCAAGTATTTTGAATACTTTTTGCCCATCCATCAAGCGACAAAATAGACGGCTGAAAGTAGTGCGTTGGTTAGATTTATGTCTTTAGACAAACAAATTCTTGATTCAGCCAGTTGATCATGATCTAAATATTTAAAAACCCCTACAAACCAATTTTGTTAGGTTTCAAATGTTCTACACCGTTAAACTAACTCACTATTTAGGCCGTCCTCCTACTTGATGCATGGGCAAAAAATATTTAATATTTGATTTTTGATTTATAGATACTTGAAATAATATAGATCAACTTCAATAGAATGGATCTTGTATACAGATGATGTATGATTGTATTTGAGCAGGAAGGATTCGGCCCGAATCCTTCCGGAACTACACAAGTCTATCTCATTGTTGACTACATATAGATAATTTACTAAGAAAGATAAATATCAATTAAAAGAAGACAATTTACAATAAAGACAAACAAGAGAAAATTTATTAATAAAAGTTGATAGTGTACGGATATAAAAGGACAATTTTTGTACAAGGTAGAAATCTAACAATTAGATACACACGTGACAAATATAAATGTATATTGAAAAGTAGATTTGTCCGTAAGTAAAGATAGATGGCTTGTATTTGAAGTTGAAGTTAGAATTTACGAATAAAGGTAGATAGTTTACATAACATCTATAAAATTACAATCTCTTAGTCTGTCATTTTGAAGTTGAAGAATTTCTCAGAAAATTACAAAAAATATAATCTAGTTTGCCATTTTGATAGTTGTCCTGTGGTTATCATGTGGCTAATTTATGACTAAATTAGCAGTGGTCTAACACATGATAAACACATGTTTTTGTAGTTTTCTAGTTATAATCCGGTCCCTCACCCACGCCTACCCTCTTGTCATCTTCTTTGTCTAGGGCTCGCCCCCACCCATCCTATGTCTGGTCAACCCCCTGAACTTCTCTCACATGTCATCTCCAAGCACTGTGAAGTTCTTCTGTGGCATTAGAGCTGCAACTGGGCAATCGCCGACCGAATTGAATTTGGGTCACATTTTTGTTGGAACTAAAGAGAAATGATCGTGGGCTCTTTGAGTGGATATATGTGAAGGAGAGGAGAATGAAGGCTTAAGTGCAGAAAACAATAAGTTGAAGGAGATTTATAAAGAGAAGCAAAATTTGGATAATAGAATTGTTGCGCTTGTCAAGTGATGCGTTGTGGTGGGAATTTGCTGAGATAAAAGAAAGGAACAAAGAGATTCACCTGAGATTATTCCTGAGGTAGAAGTTAAATGGGAGAGTTTTGTTACAGAAATGGAGATCAATTTGTTTGGCAATTATTTGTGTAACTACAAGGGGTTTTGTAGACTATTTGCTTGAAATACTAATTGTTCTTGATTGCTCTTATGATCAATATGATCAATCATGTTAGATGTTTTTTTAAAAAAAAAAGACAATTATCTTTCTATGTGAGTCAAATTGTTCTTTAGTTCTCATAGATTAGGCAAGTGAAAAAATGAGTTGCAAACTGAATATTATCTCCTAAACTCCAGCCAAAGTAAAACTCAAAATCAACTAAGTTTCCCAAGAGTTCTTGAGCACATAATTTAATGCAAAGATTACAATACATCCCGAAGAAACCACTATAGAGCTTCGACATCCTCTTTGTTTCGCAAAGTACTCCTTACACCGTTATAGTCCTCTTCTTTGCTAATGTATGGGAAATCTGCAAGAGAAAATTCAAAACACGATCATTTTCTCAATGGGAGTCACAAAACCCTTGATATAGGGTCTTATGTCATAGACAAGGTGCCAAGACTAACGAAGTCCACCGCGATGAAGACTATGACTATGACCGCTGCTTATCGCAACACCACAGGATGGAGAATTGGGTTTAATTTTCTCTGGAAAGCGGTTGTGGGCAACGAGAGAGGTGAGGATGGGGGTTTGGGTTGGAGGATGGGTGAGACGGGGGTTTTATTGGAAAGATGAAAGTTTGGGAACTTTTGAGCCTTAATGTGAGGATAAGGGCATTTAGGCCATTTAGCTTCCCCATTAACGGTGTTTAGGACTAAACTATGAAACAAATTCTTTATGATGTTATTTTGAGATTTTTAAAGTTTAGGGGGTTATTTGGAAAAATCAAGAAAGTTTATGGTAGTTTTGAGAAAATTAGCCAAAACAATTATAACACTGAGATTTGATCTTACCAAGGGATTTCATGAATAGATGACTAATGGTGGTCAGTTGACTTGTATCTTGAAACTTTTTTGGTCTATGTTTTTCCGTTGAGTGATGTGTAAAATGTTCGATTTTACTTGGAGAAGAGCCTTGAGCTTGAGAATGCTAACAAGATTCAAGGGTGGGGTCTAGAATAAACATGAAAATGTTGAGCCATGTGGCATGTAGCATCTTGGGTGCATTTTGTTGTATATATTCTTCATATTGTTGTATAATTATTTTAAAATTATTTTACAAGGCTTTGGAACAAATTGAAGGGAACATAAGTGAGTGAGATTACTTTGTTTGGTTCCATGTTAAATAGGAGAGACAGAAGTGAGATAATGAAGAAAAAAGATTATTTTTCATTCTCTTCTCTTACCTAACAAAACCAAGAAGTATGAAACTCACCAGGTCTTGTATGAAACTCACTGTGCCAGATCTTAATTGAATCTCATTCAGACTTGAATCTCCAAGTCTTGTTTGAGCTTCAACAAGTAATCATTTCCTTTTGATTTCCTCCAATTTTCCTAGGTTCCAATCAAGAAACTTCTCTATTTGCTCCTTGACATTCCTTTCTCCTTACTCTCCTTACCAAAGAGAGCCTAGTAAACGGGTGAAATATCTATTGACAAAACATTACATACCTGTCGGCTTGCAATTGTGAGTCCCTCACTAGAATGGTTGGTGTCCAACAAGCATATTATCTCTTATGTGTGTTGCAGTTTTATGCATAAAATGCCAGAACAATGTATGAATATATAAATGACAATGGTATGATGCATCTTTATTTATACATGTTAGATATATAGTTGAAATTTAATCCTTTGGATAGACCCACTCCTAAGAATTTTTGGTACATGTTAAATATATAATTGAAATTTAATCCTTTGGATAGACCCAATCCTAAGGATTTTGGTCCGAGATTGTTTTTTTATTGGATCTGGAAAATGGGAAATGCAGAGGTTGGCCAACACTTTCTTTACTATTGTAACCACAACTCTTTTGATTGGAATTCTAATTCGATTGTGACTCACGATCGTGTCACGTCCAAACAAAATCTATCCATCCATTTACAAACTATTAGCAAATTTTGAAATCCAATTATACATTTATATCCTAATCTCTAAAAGAAATTTTAAAATAAAAATGGCATTTATTAGATAGAGACAAGAATTCAAGATAGGTATCCCTCGTCATGTACTTATCTAAAATTTCTCATTGTCATTAATCTCTCTCTCAATCATCCATATGTCAAAAATAAAGAAAATCAGAAAAAAGTTACTTAAAGAACGTTAGAATACCCAAAAATCTAGCCATAGCATTTACATCCATACTCAAGAAAAGTTTGAAATAATAACAACGCGATATTTATTAGGGATCTCTATTTTGAAAGATGAATTTTGAATAAAAGAACATTTTATTAGAGAAAAAAATATCCCAAAAGAAGATGAAATTTTTTTTCCATTCAAGATTAGAACAGAGCAGAAGGCCTCTAAAGAAAGGTAAAAAAAACTTTTGATAAATTTTATTTTACATCAATTCTATTTTTATTGCATGTGCGTAGCACGTGCCTAAAATCTAGTTTGACTAAACTCCCAAGGATTGCATCCAATAAGTAGCCCAACCCTTTGATTATAACAAGTAGGCCATGACCTCTTTTTTCCCTAATCCAAAGGATCTCTCTTGATTACAAAACTGGTTTTCGGGTAAAAAACGGTGACTTGTGTTTGAGTTAGTGTGGCATCCAAAAACCCTGTTAATTGTAATCCAAAGGATATCTAAACTCCGTGAAAACTGGTTTAATCCAACAGATTTTCTTCCAGTATGAAATTTAATGGATACACAAATGGTCCAAAAAAAGCCTTAAGCTTATTATGCAACAATGCATTTAATTGGCTTCATTGGGTTTATGACATGAGCGTAATTGAAGAATATGATTTAATCGACAATTTGTATGCTAGACATTTCGAGGCTTATGCATTAAAGTTTATATTATTACATAAACGATTTGGTGAGTATGTAGTATTCATAGCTTATTTCTTAAAATCATGTTAGAAAAACATGATCTTTAAGAAAGGAAAAACATGGTCATCTTAAAAAAGAAGGGAAAGGGGGAAAAAAAAACAGTTAGCGATGTTCTTGTCTCTCGTCTTTTTCCGAGGATTGCAGGTTGGAGGCAACAAGGTGGATATTTTTACATTCTTATATAATTCTTATAATATTACTTGCTCTTAAGTTAAACGCTTGCTCTAAGTTACACTATTCTTTTCTTCGCTGGTCATTGAATATTAAGACAATATCTCATATGTAAAGCTTCTACATGAATAAGATGTACTGGTGTCTTTCCTAAAATTCATACCCTTGATCAAATATGATAATACTGTGTTAAATTATGTCAGGCTCAGCCAATGAAGAGAAATCTCGGGAGCTTTCGGAACCAGAGCCATTAAAGCCGAACTCTGCTCAGCCAGGACCATCCCAAGAACCAGATACAAATGGATTGTCAAAAGGATCAGAGAACTTGCCTGATAATGAGATTCCAGAGTCATCTGGATTGACAGATGGCCCACCTTCCCAAGAAATCAGCCAAGATTTAATGACGGTCGACGCAGATATCTCTGAGCAGGTCAGAACCTTGAAGCAGCATCTCATGGAGCGCACCAATGGTTATGGTGTGCCACAGCTCGAGAGACTCTACTCCCGTGTACTCAAAGGTGTGATGGCCATTAGAAGTAGAGAAGGCCACAAGGACCATAAACTTTTGATTTTGAGGCATCTTTTGAAATTCGTTGAGGATGATGACAATTTCTGAGCTAAAAATTTTCCAGTCACAAATTTCCTTCATTTTTATAGGCCTTGTACATCTGAAATGCAAAATGTTTTATTTCATATAATCTGATGTAAGGGCTCCATATCCATTATGGGTATTCATTTTTACATCTGTTCCCTTTTTTATGCTGTGTTATATATGGTCTTCAGATATGGTCATTCCGTGACGTACTGATGCTCATATGGACTCGGGGACTGCTATTTATGGAACAGCACCAACTTGCGTGTCTAACCTAATGGAAACGACTAGTTCATTTCTGAAATGAAGATCCAACTGTAACCTTGCAGCTGTCGGAATGAGTATGCCCGAGGCCTGGCTCAATCGAAACGGGTTGGTTGTGGGAAGTCAGTGAACACGGTGGAGGAACGCAACCCAGGTTACCTGGCAATGCTAACATGGGCAGAACCTCTCTTTCTTTTGGGTTGAGCTGCAATCATTGATTAAGGTGAGGGCAGTTGAGGTTCTTCGGGAATTTGAGAAAAGGCCTGAAGTATAGCAACTAGACGAAAACTTAGGTGCCAAACATGCATGCTGAAGGACTGGCCGAATGCCAAACTTGGATTTTATTTGGGACATAAGGACATTAGAAGGGCTGGACTGCTACATTCTGCTAAGTTTGCAACCATGCATTCCGAGCTAACGGCTGTCGGAATGTTTGATATTGATGTAATACATTTACTGTTGGTCCATTCTAAACTGTTCATAATAGCATTAAGGATTCACAACATCAGCTACGCCAGTGGAGAATATTATGGATGTTATGATTTCACATAACAACATTGGATTTCAGAAGCTTCTCTTTCGGATCAGAATACCAATCATATATATCACTGAGCCAAAACTACTTCCTGCTTACCAATCATTGGAAGCAAATTGGCATTGCAACCATTTACCAACTGTTCAGGCTAATGAAAACCAGATATATATAAATCACCATCACATGCTGCTACTGAGATTGTTGTTGACGCAAAGATTCATATCTTAAACCAACTCTTCTTGCTTGAGTTTGTTGGGCAGCTTAGACTCTGTAAAGCCACTGCTGTGCTCTCTTGGACCTGGTTCTAATGCAAGCTAGCTAAACAGGTTGAAACTGGAGGTGAGAACAGCATAAGAGATGTTTTCATGTTAAGACAACTTCCAGAATTAAGATATTAGTGTGCTAATATCAATATTTAAGGATTCTCTCACGCTGTGAGCATCTCAGGTTTTAGATTTACAGGAATGTGTTAAGACTTAAGAACATAAACTTGACCTAGGAATCACTGATCACTGTTCCTTGTCTGCCATGTCTTTAGTGTTTTCAGCATGTGGACTGCAGCAGACTCTCGAGCTTCACGGGGACTGCTTTTCAGATTGCCAGTGCTCTTGCACTCAAAGTCAGTTCACTGAAGTGTTACCGTAGCCCTGAACATTCCTGCGAAAAGCACAGCCCAGAGCTTTGTGAGATCAAGGCATTTCAGCAGCTTTATGACATCTAAAAAGAGAGTGATCTTCACTAGGTCATACTGAGAGTACCACTACTTTGGTTTCCATGTTATCATTGCAGTTTGTATAAGTGGAAGGTTAAATAAATCCAGTTGGTTCAGTGAAATACTATATAGCACAAGTGGGATGGATTGCATGATTGTTTCATACTTTCATGAGACCAGATGGATTATGATAGTTCCACATGACAAAGCCAAAAATACCAAGAAAGTGTTACCACTTACCAGTGATCTCACAATCTGAAATGATGGAAGCATTTTTGCCGCTATAGCTTGGCAATACCCAGCTGCTCTTGTGGCATATATCATCCAGTTCCTGCAGATTTAAGTACCAACAAACTCAACATTTGACAAGCATCAAGATTTATGAATGACATAATTAAACTTTTGTAACCATTTCAATTTAGTTCACGAAGTGCAACTAACATGCTCCTCTGCAGATTGCTTGCATGATTTTTTTTTTCCCCAATAATTTGCTTCTAAACTTTCTTGCTCATTTTCTCTCTCTTTTTTCCTTTCATTACATCTGCTTGCATTTGAAATATTGGATTCAATATATATATATATATATATATATATATATATATATATATATATATATATATATATATATATATTATATATATATATATATATTGAATCCAATATTTCAAATGCAAGTAGAGAGAGAGAGAGAGAGAGAGAGAGAGAGAGAGAGAGAGAGAGAGAGATGTATATTAGATGGCAGCTCATGGGGTCCATCAACTGTCGCTGAGCACCTCAGCCCCAGATCAAGGCTGAGAGCTAAGAGACAGTAATTTTTAAAAAAACACTCAATCTCACTCTGAGAGACTCTCTCCCCTACCGACTGGAAGCAGATCTCCGCCTCGTCACCCCTGCATCATCTCCTCCCTCCGCCATCTTGGCCTCGTCGACAACACCCTCTCCGGACCCATCCCCGCCGGAGGCAGCGCGCGAGAGAGAGAGAGAGAGGCGACCAGAGAGAAGAGAGGGAGAAAGAAGACGACGACACTAGGAGAGGAGACAAGAGAGAGGGCGACAACGAGGATAGCGATGGGAGAGACAAGCGAGGGCAACGACGACGGGAGAGAGGTTCTCGAGCGGAAGATGAATTTGGCGATTGGCCGGCGAGATCAAGGGAGCGAGAGAGAGGAGAGATGGGCGGGCGGGCGGCCGTCGAGATCGAAGGGAGGGGGCGAGTGAGAGGAGAGAGAGAGAGAGGTTGTTGGTCGGCGGAGAGATCGAGGGGCGAGGGAGGGAAGTAGAGGGAGAGAGGTGTATGTCAAAGAGATCACGAGGAGAGGCGGCGGTGGGTGTCGGCGAGCCCGAGAGGGAGAGGAGAGAGGTCACTAGCAGTCTCTCTCGGCAAGATCGAGGGGGCGAGGGAAAGGGAGGAGAGAGCTGCAAGGGTTTTTTTTTTTTTTTTTGGCAAAACTGCAAGTGCTGGGTATTTTTTGCAAAAATTTTGTATCTCAGCATCTCCAGGGCAAAATTTTTGTATCTCAGCATCTCCAGCTCAGATCAGAGGCTGAGATGCTGCCACCTTAGCAGCAACTAAGCTGAATGGTTAGTGGACAAAATACAACTTGTTAAACACTAGAGAAAGGCAGAGGGCAGAAAGCATGATTTCAGCCAGACAAACATTATTTATCACGATATCCAAGTTCTAAAATATATAATCATCAACAGTAGCAGCATTAGCATCAGAATCAGCCACATTTCCATCAATGGTTGGCTATAGAGCAACCGAGCAAGACTTTGTGAAAGATTACTGTCAACTTGACATCAATCCTGCTACAATTGGTCTAAAATCTTTGGCTCTAAGAAAACTATAAACAAGAGAGGGGCTTGCCATAATCCTAAATAGTAGTTGGCATTCTCCAAATTCTATATTAGACTCGAGGAAGAAATCTAAAAGGGAAAGTGATAGATTTTTTGTAAGGAATTGCATTCAACTCCAAGGCATAAAAAAAGCTAATTTACTTAATACCCTCTTAAACTTTTCACGGTTTTCCATGAAAACCTCTTCAACTTTGGCAATTTCAAATAACCACTCTGAAATACCCTTAATTCCAAATAAAACCACCATTGATTAAACAACTATAAGAAATTTCAAATGCCACACCCTTTCAAGTGTAACCCACATGACGACCACCCCAGACATTTGTTTAACAAAAGGTGGTTTATTGGAAAATTTTAAGGATATTTCAATGTAGATATTTAGGATTTTCTAAATTAAAGGGGTTTTATGGGAAAATCATGAAAGTTTTAGGAGACATTAAAAAAATTAGCCATAAAAGAAACCATGAGCCAAAACAAACAAATTCCAAAATTCAACAAATTTCTGAAAATGTAAATAAAGCGCTCCTAAGAATATTAAGCCCACAATAGTGCTAAAAAAAAAAAACAGATCAAAGAATAGAAAATAATGTTTACCTAGTGGTCACATGATGATCTATATGAAAAAGATTTTTAAAAAAATTGTTTATAAATAATCAGCTAATTTAAATGTTGGAATGATTAGGACGAATGTGTTGGTTTTCAGTTTGGATGGTCAGCTTGAAATTGGCACTGGAGGAAATTTTACCCAAAAACTCCTGAAACTATTCTAGCTCAGCTCTATACCACCAGAAGCACTATGCATCACTTGCCTGGCATGAATTTTCTGAACTAAAAACTGCCTCAGGTAACTTCCTCCTTTAACAGTCTGAGAAGGGCTCTGATCTTTAGAAGACAGATTCATACAGATTTGCACTTGACTTGGGCATAAACTGTTTAAGTGTTTCAATTATCAACTCAACTTTCAGTTCTTGTCTCTCTCTCACTTCTACAGAAAGCAACCAAATCAAGATAGTATTCAGTGGAAATCTCTTGATTTCTTCTAATCTAAATAAAAGATAACATAATAAATTTAGTTTTATCCACTAATCTGCAAACAAATTAAAAGATGGTCTATCTACACGTGCATTAACCATGACAAAATTGATGCTTGATATCTTGATAAGAACATTGTGGAATAAATCAGTATTAAAAGGGTAGATCTTTATTGGTAATGAGATTTGGTAACTGCTACTACTGTCATTAGCCAATGCTATACTAGGTCAATATACCTTAAACTTTGAGATTAACTATTACTGCAACTGAAAAGATGGTATAATTGCATTGCCCCGACAGATTTCTGCAAAATGAATATCCAAAATGAGCAGTTACCTCTCAAAATCGCCTGAATATTCATTTCACAGAGAGCAATCTCATTATCGAGCAAGCGTTACTGCTGATACTATATAAAACCAAAAGGTTTGAACAACTTTAGAAGAAGAACACAAAATTTTATCCAAAAACATTGAAATAAAAAATAAAGATCGAGAGATTTTTGGAAACCACCACAGTGAAAACTACATACCAGTTCCCTCCTTTTCCGGAAAACTCGTAATGAAACTCGCAGTAGTAGATGATTCTTCTTAGATCCCATCAAATGATAAAATGTCCTATCACCATTGGAACTAAACTGCATGGGAACAAGCCGTCGACTACCTAAAGCACATTCATCTTGATACACGCCACCACCACGGATACTGTCATCCACTTCAGCTTAGTTATGCATTTGTCTGAGTCCACCATAACTGCCTGTAGAAGCCACAAAATGGTTTACTTTATAGCAAGAGAAAATGAGAATAAAAAACTGAATACACATCATGGATAATTTTACAGTGGTGCATGCAGTCCTCATTTGCTTAAACAGTAACAAGTAACAACTCATACTTTATTGAACTAAGACTTTGCTTGTGCCCCTACCGGGACATAAGAACCTCATCACAGATATACATGTAACTAACTGTTTCGATCTTTGAAAATTGTAACACCGATGTACTCTCATCAGTCTCATCTTGAAAGAGCAATGAACGAAGCCAAAGCATTGGCTCAAAAGTTTGTTGAAGCTCATTTGACAAATAGACTTTGTTTACAAGTATGTGCTGGGAACTATAGGCATTCTCAAAAATTTAGGCTTGTATAGTTATTGATACCTTGAAGAAAATAAAAGGTTGGAACATAGTAGAACCTAATGATATTCCTATATGAGTATGGAGGTTGCTGGGAAATATTGGCATAGTACAGTTTAAGTTCTTTAAATAAATAAATAAATATATATAATATATATATATATATATATATATATATATATAATATATATATATATATATATATATATATATATAAGTACTAAGAAAATGCACAATGACAAGAGGATTTAAATATTGGCACACATCTCTAAAAAAAGGAAATATATATAGTTGCTAAATTTATTGTAGAATTATAGCTTATGATGCCGTAATGAAACTTTGGAAGCAAGTAATCAAAAGAGGAAGGCAAGAAACGTATATCTTAAAAACAACTTTTTTATATATTAGGGAGGTCAATTATGGAATTTATTTATTTACTAAGACTCTTAATGGAGATACAAAGAGAAGAACTGAAATCCATATGGTTCTAATTGATTTGAATATGTGTGTGTGCGCGCGCGCCTCTGCTCTGTGTGTGTGAGAGAGAGAGAGAGAGTGGAGGGGGGGGGGGGGGGGGGGGGGGAGAGATACTTGGCTCCTTTGGGAAGGATGTGGAGCCAAATCCTTCCCATCTAAATTCGATATTAGGAAAATCAAATGGAAGATTCATTCCGCTAAAGTTAATCTATACCACTTGAAAAGAATAAAAATTAAAAAATTAACAATTTTAAAGTTTGTTAGGTCATGTTGTTTACATCTAACACATTGTTTAGATCTATGATTTTTGACATACCAATTTCAATCCAACCATTTGAGCGCGATGTACACACATAAAAACTCTTACTCACCATTTTTTGTTAAATTTCAAATATTTTACACCATTAAAGTAAGTAACTCTCAATTTAGGTTGTTCATCTTGTACTCGGTTATACATAAGCAACAAAACTTAAAGTACTTGGATTTTGCTTTATAGACCCTCTGAATGATGTAGATTAACTTGAACGGGATGGATGTTAATCTTGGTTTTCCTAGCAATGAATTTGGATGGGCTCCAAACCCTTCTTTGAGGAGCCAAGTCTATCTTGTTGAGAAATATAAACCCTAGAAAGAATTTTTTTATTATTAACATAAGAGAAGGTACAAGGTATATATAGAAGACAAGCTGGATATATGGGTAAAACCCAATAGCCCAATACTAATAACTAATTTTAACACTCTCCCTCAGGCTGGAGCATAAAGATCTAACATGCCCAACTTGTTACATAGGTTAGAAAATATCTTCTAAACAAATTTTCCTCAACAAAAAATTAAGAAACAAATATGAAATTGATAATCTTATGTCACACTGCTGAATCTTCGATGTCAACGCTGAAGTTGCCAATTAAACCAAACCTCCGTGTAAAAAGTTAATATTCATCACCATGTAGCATACACATAGGATTTTAGAGTTTCCTAAACTCAGTAGAAGGAGAGGTTGAGAAATTCTCAAACTCAGTAGGAGAGGTTTTGGGAGATCCTCAAACTCAGTAGTAATAGATACCTAGGTATTGGTAGCAATAGAGAGTGGCAAGAGTAACAAAAGTAGCCAACAACACCATTGATGATTCAACAACAGAAGTTAATGACGAAAGACAGTAGATGAGGCGACATTTGATGACGGGTAGGGTTTTGAAACTTGAAAGAGACATTTTTTTTGGATGAACAGTACCCACTGTATTGTTCATGTAAACAGTAATTTTTTTAGATATTTTAATTCATGACCACATTAGATCTAAAAAAAAGAAAAAAAAGGAAGATAAGAAGAGATGAAGTAGATGGTTGATAGTTAGAATTAGGATGTTTTTTGTGACGTCTAGGGTTTTGATGGTGGCTAAGGTTTTTAAGAAAGTGACGGAAGAGAGATTGCTCTGATACCATATTGAAAAATATAAACCCTAAAAAAGATTTTTTTTTATTATTAACATAAGAGAAGGTATAAGGTATATGTAGAAGACAAGGTGGGTATATGGGTAACAACCCAATAACTCAATACTAATAACTAATCTTAACATATCTCTCTATATATGTATGTGTAGTGTGAGAGAGAGACTAGCTGAAACCAAATCCTTACTATTGGATTGGATGACTACGCATCCATTTTAAAAATCCTTACTATTGAAGTTGATCTCCATTGTTTGAAGCACCTAAAACCAAAATTTATCCTATTCCACTCATCCATCAAGTAGTTACAAAATGGATGACCAAAATTAATTTTACAACAAGGTTCAAAAACTCGGCCGTTTTAGTTTCGAATCGGAACCGGAACGGGAAGTCAGAACCGGAACGACCTTCCCCGTTCCGAGACCGGTCTACGAGTCCCCCTATTGCATTGTTTTGCTTGACTCAGGGCCGACTCAGCCAAGTCACCCGAGTCGAGGCCGAGTCAGTCCCGATTCAAGGTCGAGTCACCGAGCTGGCCGAGTCGACCGAGTTAGCCGAGCCGAGGCCGAGTTAGCCGAGCAGAGCCGAGTCAAAATTTTATATAATTAATTTCATATAATTTAATTTTTACTAGAAAGGTAGAGCTAATCTTTACTTTTATGAAAAGAGTAGTTAATTTAAATTTAATTAATTGCATATAATTTATTAAATTACACATTTATTTTAATATGTAATACCATGATATATGTATTTATGCATTATCTTCATGTTTATTGTGCTAGATATATTTTGAACATGTTATATGTCAATTTTGATGTCTACAATTTTTTTAAGATTTGTCGTGAGTTTTAGAATTTTTTGAGCCCTTTATGTAGCATCAGTGTTCTAAATGGCGGCCACAGCGGCTACATCGGTCAAAAAATTTATCGGAGATGGGGATATATCGGGGATATTTTCAAAAATCGGATGTCAAAATCGGATTGTAATATACATATCTTCTTGTCTTAAATCGCATCTCAATAAGACAATATATGCATAAATTATATAAATCTATATAAAACATCATACTTATATGTTTAAGATATACTTAACTCGATAACTTGCATTAAGCCTATGAATCCATAATCACTATCCAAGTGTAGAATCTTCAAAAATATCACATTGCCACATCACTCGAATTATCTAAATATCTAACCTAGAAATTGGGTGTAAAACGCTATATCGGGTCCAAAATCGCCGAAATTGCAGCCGATATATTGGGTCCATGCCTATTTATCGGCGATTTTGGACGAAAAACGCTATATCGGTTTGGATGTGCCAAATCATTGCGGCTAGGTGTCGTAAACGCAATATCGACGCAATATCGGAGTTATATCGGGGATATTTAGAACACTGTGTAGCATTTCGCGCGTCTCATCCGAGTCGGGGCCGCGATGCCGCAACCGATGTGGAATGGTACCTGCTGAGTAGGGCCGAGACCGCGACTTTGAACCATGTTTTACGGTCTACAATGTTTCAAACAAAAAAAAAAATTTTTCAAGGGTTTTAAAGTGTTTAGATCATGATTCAAGGGTTGGATTCTTAGTTATCTAAATCATAATCGATGGAACTTTCAATTTTCAGTTGTCTATTTTTAGGCGACTTGATGTGTCTCTAAGAAACATAAAAAAAATCTTTATTTTTGGGCATTTTAAATGATTTAGGTCATGCTGAATGGTTTGGATATTCAATTTTTGTTGCATAATATATATTTTTCACATGATAAAATCAATACTAAAATCCTATCAATTTTGTCTTCCTCCAATTGTGTCACATATAAGTGTGGTGAATTTTAGAAAAGAAATAACTATTATGTAGTAGGTACATTATGTGGGTTAAAAATCGTATGACGGAGCAATAACTAGGTGAGACAATTGGAGGGAAGACAAAGCTATTCCCTATATCATTGGCTAACACCAAAAACCATCATTAAGCCCTACATAATGGTTCAAAATCACGAAATCGGAATCAGAATCGACCGACAGTTTTGGGTGCCGAAATCGCTCATATCAGCCATATCGGGCATTTCATCTCGCAGATATCGCTCTATTTTTTAAAAAATTTAAAAAAAATTTAAAAAATTGTTCAAATAATTAGTATCATATTGACATTTTTTTTAAATAATTGATGAAATTTAAATCAAATTGGACAAGACATTACAAAAAAAGCAGTTGATGTAAAGACCTAAATTAATAAAGTATTTACAAAAACATTAAAATATAGTTAATCCAACAAATTATGTATAGTCTACTTATTTATATTCATGGCAACTATTTTCTAACCATTTTATAATATTTTCTAACATTTCTTAAATTAATTAGTTAATTATATCCATGATAACCATTTTGTAACGAAAATTAACAATTTTTTTCTAAGAAAGTAAGTTTAAACAATTAATCTAACAAACTAATTTATAATAATCTAACAAACTAATTACTTCTACTTAATTATATATATGGCAACCAATAACATTTTCTAACATTTCTTAAGTAAATGAATTACTTATATCGAAGTCAACAAATTGTTGCGCATTTTCTAACCATATTTAACATTTTTTCTAAGAAAACAAGTTTTAAAAACCTATTAATCTAACAAATTATTCATCCGGTTAGTTGTCTATTTGGTTTTTTTCACAAAATTCTCTTTTGGTGATTATTGACAAGGAAGATAAGCATTTATATTTTTCAGAAAAAAGCATTGAATTCTTTTAGGCTCAGGACTAATCATTGTACTCACAAGACACCAAAAGAAAATTAAGATTTGAAACCAATCTTTTTGTGGTAACGGATTAAAAGACCGACGGAATCCAACAATAGTGCAGAGTCCTGTCAATTAATCAAATCTTTACGCTGCAGAATTGGGAAGACATTTTTGAATTTCTACAGTTTAGCGATAGTTGTGTTGTAATCAACCGGAATCGAAATGGAATCGGCTGATTTCAGCCAATTTCGGCCGATTCCATTTTGATTCTGATCGATTCTGGCCGATTCCAACCGATTCTAGCAGATTCCAATTAATTACCACCGATTCTCAATCAGTGTCGGCCGATTTCTTCAAACCATGCCCTATATCTTTGCACTAGTTTCAAATGGAATTACCAAACATATTCAAGATAAAGTTTGGTTGATGATATGGCATTACTTAAAGAGACTAACGAGAAGATAATTTCTAAAGTGGAAAGGTAGAAAGAAGCCTTAAAATATAAATGATTTGGAATTAACAAAATAACTAGAACAGACGAAATGTGACTTCCACAAAAGTTTGAGAAGATACGAGTGTATAATGCAAATAGATGGTAAGAAAGACCTTAGTTTGACTACTTTGGCTACTTAGAATCAAATAATTCATTATGATGGTGAGATCGATGAGGGTATGCTCCGTAGAATCAAATTGGGATGGTGAAAACCTATGTAGCACGGACAATCCTATCATAAAGCCATGTTGTGTCCGAAACGTGGCCGACACACGTGTCATGTGTATTTTTAAGAATATGCCACGTGTCTGTGTGTCGCGTTCATTTCAATATTGTTGTTACTGTGCAGCATAGGTTAAAACAAAAGGCTACTGGAAAATTATGCGATCATCAAATAACCATGAATTGAAGGGGAAACTCTATAGGACACCTAAATGGACAACATGTTGGGTAGTTAAGAAACATTTCCGAAAAATGAGTGCAGTAGAAATGAGAATTTGAGATAGATAAGTGGTAATACACTAAAAGACAGGATAAAAAGCTTGCAGCCACAAAGTTAGAGGTGCTTCTATAGAGGATAAAATGAGACAGAAGTGGTTGAGATGGTTTTGATGTAGCCTCAAATGTTGTTAATGCATAGAGGAGTTAGTTGTTTAATTTCAGTTTTTATAGGCCAGTAATCATAGGAGCTTAGTAATTGTGTCGGCTTACCTTTACAGTATCCCAAAGTCATATAACTGAATAAAGCTCCATAAAAAAAATTGACTAGCTTTTTATGATCAGCTGTCAACTTGACCCTTGAGGCCTGAGGTGAGAAAAGTCTGGGGTGAATAGTAATTCAAGGTTTAAGTCTTCATGTAAGGCACAAAAAGAGAAGCAGCAGCAGCAGCACCAGAACAAGAAGAAATCAACCTGATATCAACCCTATTGTGATGAAAACTTCTTGAACAAGGAATGATTAGAGGATAGGTAGACAACCTACCCTTTTATGCAATGCAATTTAAGTTCATGAAATGATTGGAGGAAAGGAGACCTACCCTTCCACGCAATGCAATTTAAGTTCATGAAACCACAACCCTCAATTCCCCAAAATGAAGAAAGAGTCTAGAAATTGATAATATGATTTTTCACAGGGATTGCTTTCATCTGTCAAGCACAAATAAGGCCAATGAGAAAAACAGAAGCCCAAAATACTTACAAAAAAGAACATTACAAAATAAAGAAATGTCTGCAGTATAAAACTTCAAAAGATTGGAGGTGTCTATTCATTATATCTCCAAATGCAGAAGGATGCAGCATTATGATACATTGTTAATGCACAAGGGCGTAGCATTATGATACATTGTGAATTCTAAAAGGTTCATATAAGTCACGGAGGACGGAAGTTCATGAAATCTCTGTGAAGTACAGTGCTGTACTTTTTCTGTTTTGGGAAAAAGCACAGAGCTCTACTATCTACAATCACATAGTAAACAATATGAAAAAGTGACTGATGCAGCACAACTTCATGATTCGACCCCACGGTTATCATAAAATTTCTGAAGGGGAAAATAAAAAAAAAAAAAAAAAATCAAACCATCACTATCAGATAGAATAATTATTTTGATACTTAATTTAAGTTACTGTTAAGAACCCAGGCAATGTAAACTAATAAAAACTAAGTGCCCAACAACTTCACCACTATGAATACTAAAACCTAAGATCACATACTTTTCCATATCATTTTAGAGGAAAAGGATGGAAAAGGTACTCTGTGCAAAAAAAAATTTAAAAAGCATCCACAGGGGAACTTTCTATAGGTACCTGGTCTTCAATTATGTTGATAGAATTCTTCCCTGTATCAATATAAGCGTCTGAAATGATGTTTGTACCACTAGTATCTTTACTTTGAGAAGACTGGTGTGAACAGTTTGAGGGTGTAGAACCACCTTTGCTTGTGATTGCATATTTTGTACAGGAATCATCAGATCTTTGATTGCTTGTGATTGCATCTTTTTTATTGCTGACTGTGATGTCTTCAGTTTGACCATTCTGGAATAATTTATCCTGTGTTGCCTGATCTTCCATAGCAATGAGACTGTCTAGTTCCACTAGAGAAACATCAGTTACGTTTTGAGATCTACTAATTGCATGTGATGACCCATTATTTGCAGGAAGGTCACTGATAGTTTCACTTTCAGTTTTGACCATTTCATTGCTACATTTGAGTTTTCCTCATTTGGAATAGATCTTTTGATGATTCCACGATCTTCAGACCTAGGCATTTTCTCCGGTACCAAAGGATGCTTCAAATCCACAACCTTGAAAGGATTACCAACTCTTGACGACCCATCAACTGTTCTATTCTATGTAATGGCATCTTATGATTTGTTTTTCTTGCTGTTTAGCCATTTTTATCCAACCCAATCTGCATAGATTTATCATCCATTGCTTGATTTTTCATGATGCTGAACTTTTCCTGCTCAACACATGGACTCCCGCCTCTACTAGCAGGTCCTGATGACCCACTCATTGAAAACAAGTCATTTCTGTTTTCTTTTATAATTTCATTTTTGTTCTGCTTGCAACTTTGAATGCGCACCTTTGATTCACTCGAAACAAACTCTTTTTGACTTCACGATCTTCTATTGAGAGTATTCCATCTGGCTCTAAACTACACTTCTCTTCCTTGACAATCAACTGCTCCCGCATACGCAAGGAATCACGATGAGTATTTCCCTGCAGAGCAGTCAAACGTTTTCGTAAAAGGCTGATGCAAAATAAAAGGACTACACTTGAACAGCCTAGACTCAAACGTTGGTATGTAAACATAGAACTTGGGCATGAAATACCTGCCAACTAGATATAATTTCAATATATGGCAAGATATTGTAGTATTCAACAACTGGTGTTACTTCGTAAGATAGATCCTTCTTGACAACTGGTCCTTCCAAGCTGCAAAAAGTTAAAAGTGTTCACTTATGGTATAAATATCAGAGTTATGCTCCAAACCAAAATGTTCTTCATCAACTTGAGGCCCTGTAACTTCTTCAAGCACAGATGCAAGTTGTTTGTGTCAAGAACTCAATTTGGATATCATCCAATTGAATAAAGAGAAATTTGACAATCTTGTTGAAAGTGTAGAAACTCCACCCAATTGGATGAAGAAACTACAAACACCAAAAACTATGGAGTAATAGCATAAAAAGATCAATATATCAGGTTTATAACAATATCAAGACCACATGTGACAGACCTTATCACATCTTCAATATCAACTTCAGTGAGCTCCTCACTCAATGCTCCATATTTCATAATAAATAATTGGGTAGTTTTCTCATGACTTAATGAATACGTCAAATGATGTTCCAAAATGCTCAAATCCGACTGATGCCTGTATAAAATGTATGCAAACCACTTTTCAGAATTAGTAATGTAGCAAACCAGAATTGAAAGGAGTCCTGATAATATGTGAGTAATGAAGTTTAATTTTGGATGCTATAATGACTGTAAGTTTTGGATATTAGTTATTGGGTTGTTGGGTTATTGGACTTTGGCCCGTACCCATATTCATAGTTGTACTCTATAACATATTGACTCTCTCTGATGAATAATAATGCTTTAAGGGTTTATTTGCTAACATGGTATCAAAGCATAATTAATAAACCCTAACCCTTGCTGTCATCCTCTTTCTTCTTCTCTCTTCTTCACCGCCACCACCACACACACGCCGCCGCCGCCGCCCGACACTGCAAACCTCTTCCCGAGCCTTCGCCGACAACTGCGACCTCGCCGGACGTCGCCAAGTCTCCTAGCAGCCTCCGACGAGGATGCCACCACCTCCAGCAGCCTCGCCCGCCATCGAAGCTTCATCCTGCCCTGTTCGCTGCCATCGCCAACCACTTCCGCCACCTCTTGAAGCCTCGTCGAGTACCTCCGGGGCTGTCCATGGCCAGATCTGGTCAAAATTGATCAGATATGGTTCTGTTCTGCTGAAAAAAAATCAGATTTTTAAATCTGATATGGATGTTTCATGCTGCAAAACTATCCTTTTTTGGTGTTGATTTGGCTGTCTATGTATCTCTCTGATAATTATCTGATTTACTGGCTTTCTACTAGCTATTTCTGACTGTTTCTGTTTTTTGTGATTGGATGCAATGTCGAATAATACAAGTCCTTCCTATACTCTGATTACTTCCCTGTTGCAGAGATGATTGGTCCAAAGGCTATCTTGAGGACTACTATTTTTTGTGGGCACAAGCTTTCCGCATTTTCATCACTACTTAATCCCTCACCTGCTACTTCCATGGTTCAAAAGTCGCGGTGTCAGCCGCCGACTCGACGGGCACTGAGACGAATCGATCACAGCGACTCGAATCGGTTTCGGGCGATACGCGCAAGACGCTATATAGAAAGCTAAAATTTTTTGAAAAAACTCATGACAAATCTTAAAAAAATGTAGACAACAATATTCATGCATCACATGTCCAAAAACATATCATCTAGCACACTAAATACAAAGTGAAAACATAAATACACACAAAATCGGTATAAACATATCAAAACATGCATAATGGTGGAGAGATTTCGCACTCCTGTTTTAATTAACCGCAAGTGCACGGTCGTTCATTTGCACTTGAGAGTCGATTCATAGGGACAGGTGGTTCTTACAGTTTAAACACTTCTAGGCGAATTGGTCAAAAAAATTTGTGGATTTGTTCTGAACTGTGTTAATTTAGGGAAAGTCAAGCATCTGGGATCGAATCCCCTAAACTTCTATTCATGTAGTCGATAATTATCTCTCATTTGGTTAATTACATAACATTAATTTCCTATCTCTATCAGGCATATAATTCTAAAATATTAGTCCTAAGTACAAGATATTATTTTTAATCAGATATTTCATTAAAGATAATTTAAATAAATTTCAAAACCAAAAAATACATTCTAAGCATAGAATATTGATCTCTAATAGATATCCTGTCAAATTACTAATTTTCTAGAAATTTAATCCTATTAAATCAAAATTCATTGTGTGCATTAAGCTCTAAACAAGAGACTAAAATCCGGACCACATTAGCGTAGCCTAGGTTCATCTCCCATAGACACTTGCATAAAGTTTAGTTACACATAATTAAACTAATTACAAGATAATTTAAGCATTATTAAAATCTAATTTAACAATTACAGTAAATAATCAAACCAATTAAACAAATTAAAAACTAAACTAATTAAATAAATTAACAATTAATCATGCCCATTAATTACCTGAAAATGACCAGACCTGCTACAGCGCTTCGCGTGGACCCCAGTCACTGATCCCACTCAGCCTGGAACAGGAGCACAAGATCCCTGTCTCGCTCCTCATGCACGCTTTTTGAGAAATAACCCGTGTGCCCTCTCTTCGTCTGCAAAACGCAAGCAGGCCCCCACTAGCGCAATTAAAGAGGCACAAGCGTGTGGGCCTCACGCGCTAATCAAAGAGAACATGCCAGCCGCCTTTCTCTCTGTCAGCGCATGGGAGGACGTAAAGAGCGAGTCGACGTCTCATCACTGTCTGAGGCATAGCTCACGAAGGCTAACGCGTGAGCCTCGTTCTCGACAAATGATGAGAGTAATGATTCGTCCAATGATGAACAAAGAAAAAAAAATCAAAAAAACAAAGAGGTGCGCTGCAGAAAAGAAAAACAAAATCAAAATACTGAAAAATAGATATTGCGACAAAAAATACTAGGCGGTCAAAATGAGGCCAAAAACTGGGCAGCCAAAACCCTAGCTTTACAAGGGTATTTATAGCTTTAGGGCTTGTGGCTATTTATAGATTAGTCCAAAATTATAGGAGATACTAAATGAATTTTGCACTTCTGATCTCTGTCCACTCTACGCTTAGGCCCTTGAACTTTTGCAAAATTGTGTTTTCGTCCAAACTAGACTCAAACTCCTCCGAATTGACTTTAGATTTTTTTGATGTCAGTTTACTCGCAGTAGAGCGATCCAGCAGTGCCAAGTATCCTATCTCGCCATTAATCTCTTTTCTGCACACTTTACAGTCTCCGAAGTGTCCTTTTGTGGTCCAGTCTTCTCCTAACAATTTTGTCTGCAAAACACCACTAAAAATACCTGAGTAGCGTTATTTATAAAGTATAAACAATTAATAGATAAATAGGAGTATGAAAAATATGGTAAAATAATGCTAATTACATAATATAGTAAATTGCAGAAAATCACATTCATAAATTCATGTTAATGTAATCATTTTCACATTGAATTGTGATGTGGCACAAAATCATCATAACCATTCCGCGATAAGTAGATAAACCGATACTAGTACTCGTAAATCTCTCAAGTTGTGGTCTGCAGTCTATATTGCACGAACACAGCAATATTGAAATGGACACGATAGGTGGAATCGTGGCAAATAATAAAAATATACATGACACGTGTGTCGGACACGCGTGTCGGACACGTTTCGAACATGATATGGCTTGATGATAGAAGTATGTCTATGCTATATAGTCTGCAATCATAGTCATATCTCACACCATGATGTTGACATGATGTCAAACTCAACCCCTGCACATGACCTTCAAAACTATAAGTCCTTCCATCAGCATTATTGTTGCCCCCATTACCACCATCATCGTCACCACCGCCATTATTATCATCACCATCTTCATCATCATCACTATTAGAACTGGATAAAACCCTCACATTTTCACCATCATCTGCTTCTTT